>JAJJBR010000372.1:36051-153821 GCA_022817965.1 Solanum lycopersicoides | reverse complement strand
ATAGTTCAAGAACTAAGAGGTAGATATCCTATTCATACCATTTGGTAAAGTGGGCCGCCTCATGGGAATCCCTTAGATGTCATATCCCATAAACAAGGGAGTTAACATCACATGGGCAACATTAGATGAATCTTTCCTTCTATGGATAATCATCACCTCCCGTTGTCAAGTTCGCTCGGTACTAAGTTAAGTTCCCTTTATTGAAAGCCTTATTACGCTTATTTATAAACATAAGCTTTAGGATAATCATTCCTTTCATATGCTTATAGCAATTCAAGTACATCTATCTAGTCTTATAGCATTCTTGGGCCCCTCTGCAAGCCCCTCTATTAACTAGATCCTCATTCATGTGTGTGAGTGTATACATAGATGTGAACAAAACCTTTCACATAACACATTAAGTCACACATGTTCATACTTACATTTCATACCTCATCATATCATATACATCATATTCATAACATGTTCATATATTCATCCTTCATATACATAAGAACCAAACCTAGGAACTATCCTATCAAGATACATATGTGCAATGCATAGACAAGGTTCCATACCCTTGTCCATACTAGTACACCTATCAAGTCATCCTAGTAAGGGAATACAAATCATACTTTCATAAACATCACCTTAATATGCATAGTAGTAGACACTAGTGAATATGAGAACTACCTTTCATTTAGACACAATGACTTATACTACTTGTAACATGCATGTAAGTGAGAGTGTGTGTACATTGACCAACATGATCACATAATGGCTATCGATAACTTCTTGAATCATCCACCCTATTAGACCATATTACACTTCCAAAAACATAGCACACAACACATAATAGCATAGACAAAACAATATATACCTTATAATCAAGACTCCTAACTTTAGCTATTTACACTTTCATATAAGGGTTCATAGGTAAGGGGTTATTAACCATCTTAACACATCCATGGCAGCACCTATACTTTACCCTAACATGGTTATACACATGCTCATACAATAGCCACACAACCTAATTCACAACTAGAATAGGAAAATAGGCATAAGCTTCTCATAGTATCATCTTAAGCACATGTTCAAAGTTCATCAATTTGCCTTCAAGGCCATGGTCAACACATATATAATGACAATAAATAAACACCGCCACCATAAGTGGACCATACCACACAATGCCATACAAGGCTTCATCAACATTTCTATAAAGAATAGAGAAGAGAAAGTAGAGAAATTAAGCATTCTTACCAATTTCTCACCCTTTGATCATCATTGATCAATACACCTTATTCATCAATAAAACACATATATGGCAGTAGCTAAATGTACTTTAAACATATAATAAACCATGTACAAGTCGCTACAAGATTATACCATAACATAATACAACATATCAACATACTAGGAAAGTAGGATAACATAGATCATTAGCTAACTTCCCTTACATTGATTTTTAGATCATAGTTCATACATGTATAAGTATAAGTCAGTAGCTAAACCTACATTTAACCATATTGAAATCATAATTACATACCTTCAAGATTAAGGTTACAACATAGGCATTTAGGCTTAATTTGCTAGAGTGTAGAAGACTTTACCAATACTATGAACTATCTAAGGCTTTGATCTTCATTCATATTTAATCAACAATACACTCATTAGGCAGTAGCTAATTATATAAGAAATCAAGACTAAATCATGCTTCATCTAATCACAATTCGAGATCCGTCACAACTTAGCTTCTTGACTTCATAGCCTAAGGGAATCTATATCAATTCATGCAAACCTTTCTTAATTTTATCATTAAGGATTTATGCCTACAAAATTCATCCATTACATCACCCTAAAACAGTAGCTATAGCAGTTCATACATAATCAAAAGTCTACACAACCGATCTCACAATCGACTTTAAGACAACATGTAGAAATATAGGCTATTCATGCTCAAATATTCATATATTTATCATCATGGACTGATCATCATCAATTCACCATCAATTAATGTAAATAACAATAAACACAAGCAATTCAACGTAAGAGAATCACCAATTAATCAAGAACAAGCCATAATCACAAAGCCCATGCAAGAGCTAAACCAATTTTGGAAGGAACATGGATTCATCATGCAATTGGAGTAAAATCACATTCAAATCACTGTATTAACTTCAATTCATCATAATTTAATCATTAAAAACGTTTTGAGAAAGAACCCATGGCTATATTGGAAGATTGGAAACTTGATCATAAGATTTCTTTGAAAAACATTGAGAAGAACTCTCCAAGTGAAAGGTTACTTGAAGATGAAGGATTGCCATACCTTTTATTAGTTGAAAACCTCTTAAACATGATGATTCACCCATGGGAAACCCAGCTTGAATCTGTTCTTGAGCTTCACCAACAATGGTGGTTTTCTAGAGAGAACATTTTTGGAGGGAAAGGCTTAAAACATGTGAGAGGATTTATGAATGGGTTGATCACGTTTTGGATGGCTTATATACACCCAAAATTAACTAAATAAACCTATTATAGTCAGGTTAGGACGTGGGTTGAATTTCCCATTCACCCATTTAATTAACAGAACGCAGGCTGCCAACTTCCAGGCCACTCACGACGAGGGGCTCGACGGGGCATCATGGCCATGACGGGCCGTGGCTGCCTCCGTCGCCCATGACTTAGCCAAAATCTTGGCTTAAGACCTGCCCAAGGCAAGTCCCCTTCGACGAGACTTGTTCGACGGGCCGTTGGTGGAACAACGATCCGTCGTTAGATCCGTCAAGGGACACTTGCCACGCAGTGTCTTAGGCAGTCTTGGGTCCTTCTTGTGGGTCCTCCTGTGGGGCCCTTTAGAAGTCGTACCCGGACGTTTCCAACGCGATTACAAACCTTAACACGTCATAGACCTTCCATAAAAATTTCATCCAAAACAAACACCTAAAAGACTTCCAAACAGCCTTGACCCTACATGACATACGATGAACGTCTCAGGGGCTATCTTTCGAACGCCTTGGACGTTCTTGGGCGTTTGACCTCCAAACTTCACGAAACTTCATATAATAACATTAAACATCATTTTAAACAATTTCAAGACTTATTAGACTCAGTTCATACAATTTAGGCATGCATACACAAATGAGGCACATAAGCGACTAATCATCGAACGTCTTGGACGTCCCTTGACGTTTGACTTCCAAATCACTTCAAACTTTGCACACCGCGTCTATATAACTTAATAAGGCATTTTAGGACCTTATAAAATAAAGAACATGTTAGGATCTAGACACCTTATCTCATTTTCGGGGTCTTACAATATCCCCCACTTGGGAACATTCGTCCTCGAATGACACTTAGGACTCTTTGATCACAACAAGGACTTCAATGCACATAAGAGCAGTTCATCACATTTAAAATATCATCAAATCATATTTTTTTTATCACTCAATGCACACAAGCAAGCAAAACCATTACTCAGTCACTCTTTAATGCATCAAACACAAAGGCCCTTTTTTATGTTCATAGGGGAACATCCTTATCCTAATCATAACATGATCATTACATCGTAATTCATTACAAGAAAATCTTGACAAGCTACTTATAGGCAGATCATAACACATACTCAAAGTTACTTAAGCACTAATACTTCAATGCACATAAACTTGAGTTTGTTAAATCACAAAGATCTTCATTAGTTAGACCTAGTACCATGAAGGTCATACTCAACCATACCATGCTTCATGGTGTACATGGAGGAATATCTTTCTCCTCAACACATTACATGCATCATGAGTTCACACCTTAGCAAAGTACAAGATCAATTTCTTTAAAAATGAGAAATCTCAACTTTCAATCCAAGACATGCATATATTTTTCTTCCTAGTGAAATCTAAATGGCAAGTCACACCAAATACATCACAAAAAAATAGGAAGTCATTCCACAATTTCTTTTCTTAAAATAATACTCACCCTTATAGTAAGCCTCATTTTGGAAAAATAAATCAAATTATAGGCACACACATGGACACTTAGCTAAACATGATTTCACCTTTCAAGAATGAGCCTACAATTTTGCATTACAAATCATCAAGTCACTAAATCTTCAAGAGAGGCAACATATTTCATTGTAAAAGAGACTCAACTTCCATTACAAGGCTAAACAACTTACCCTACAAGTGACTATTACCAAGTTCCTTGTCTTACCTCATGAAGTCAACTTCACAATTAGCACATTAAATGCAAGTCAACAAGAGAAAACATGGATTTTATCAAAACTTTCCTCTCATGCTCTTTGGGAAATTCACCATGTCTCTAATATGATGTCAATCAATTCATACCAATCATATAAAGATCATGCAATTCACACTTTATGCAAGACTATTTTCATGAACAAGCTTACTAAGAATTCATATTTTCCAATTCAAGTAAGAATAGAAGAACAATGTAGGCAATTTCTAATATCTCACTACTCAAACACCATCCCCCACTTAGGGTAAACCCAATTAAGAGCAACTTAACCCAACATATAGAGGATCTTAACTACACAACCTTCATATTCATCACTTAAAGTGATTACTACTCTAGAGGGAATTTTTATTAATTCAATTTAGCAACACTAAGGCATTCTAAACCTTATCATTTTACGTTAACCTCCGCCCTTTCCGAAAGAAGGCATCATCGCTCATAGCTAGTCTATCGGTGCTCAGTATAAAGTTCCATTTCATTAAATTCATACGTCATGGAAGCTGGCTTCTAATATGAGGACATCATAGCTCAATAGATGATTTTTCATCTCATCATTAGTATTAAGTATACATTATTCTCAATACTTTCATTAGAGTGTTCATAGAGACTAGTCTCTTCATTAACTTTACACTCTCATAGGTGAGTACGTTTTGATAACATTTACTTAGGCTCATTTGAGATTACTCTCATCTTTCACATTATCCTCTTATCATGTTGTCACCACATTCATTAACATTAGTACATTTGCTCTTCATAATTACTCATCCCTTTATACGTGAATGTTCATTTCATCATATGCCAATGCACTTGGCCATTTGTGTGTTTCACACTCTTACTTAACCCTTCTAGGGTTTCATCATTTCATTACATAATATTCATTTCATCGTATGCCAATACACTTGGCCATTTAGTGTGGTTTACACTCGTACTTAACCCTTCTAGGTTTACATCATTTCATTACATACATCTTAGGTTCACTTATTTTTAAACGTATGTTAGACTTATGGGTCTATACATACAAGCCATGAGGCTTCATTCATAGTTCGTTTAAGTGATTCATATCTTCCTAAGATTATGTGGTACAAGACTTATGCATCTTTCATAGTTCGTTTAAGTGATTCATATCTTCCTAAGATTATGTGGTACAAGACTTATGCATCTTGTATGTATGCCAAGATCTTGATTTCGATCTAAGTAGGCGGCATTATTCTTGAACATTTAATTCACGTATGACTTATGTATCAATACGGAATTTGGCAAGGGAACCCGGTTTCGAATCCCTTGGACAACACTTTACATTTTTCTTTTTATTTAATTTCTGTCCACATGACATTGGGACCCTAGATCGAGCCCCAACATCAATATTTCCTTTTTATTTCTTCCCTTTGAAATTCTCTTCCTTGGCCGATGGGTTGTGGGATCGAACCCCCACAACCCCTTTTTTTTATTTAAATTCCCTTTACCTGACTTATTCGCGTTGACCATGAGGTTGTGGGATCGAACCCCCACGGCCTCTCTTTATTTTTCTTTTAGTTCTCCTTTACTGCCTAGAGGTCGTGGGTTCGATTCCCACGCCTCACATTTCTTTTCTTTTCATTTTTACTTAAGATTGACCAAGAGGTTGTGGTTTCGAATCCCACTCCTCTCATTTCTTATTTTCATACATTATTTTCCAGCCAAGACCATGGTTCGAATCCCCTTCACCACATTTCTTTTTACTTCTTTATTTTCATGGTTTTTAACATGGTTAGGTCACGGGTTCAATCCTCCATGACCTCACTTGTTTTAATTCATTTTTCACAACATTTTGAACCTTCTTAACTTGACCGAAATTCATCACTTGAAGCTGGAAATTTGTTTTGAAATTTTTCAGCATACTTTCATCAACATTTACACATAAATTCATAGGGTAATTTGTAGATCATTTAATACGTTCTTAGGTGCATTTTTCATGGATTCGTTTAGCCAAGAGGTTATCACTCAAATCAGCCACATTTCAACTCATATGAACATCACGATTTACATAAAAATTTGTACATGAAATACAACCACAACATCACATTTTATAGCCTTAACCCGAGGCACATAGTTACGATTCACATTGCACACACGTACGCATAGTTTTGGAAAAACATTAACCTAAGTCACATAATTCCGAGCATACATATAAACACATAATCATCATGAAAACACGTTTCATCCCTAGTTTTCTACCAGCAAACATAACCAACCTATGATTCAATGGGAGCTAGTGAAAGGGACATGCAACGGGGAACAACCCTAGTTTTCGGAATAGATTCTTCTGAACCTTAAGGGGTCTCTTGGGAAAGGGACCAAGAGAGAAGAGAACCCATACCTTATTTTGACGTTCAAACCTTGAACTTGCTACCCAAAGCTTCTCCAAACACACGTCTAAATCCAAGAGCTTCAACACCAACTCGACGGAAGAACCCTCTCTTTGCCTAACGTGTTTGATTAGTTGTTTGTTTATAATTTTTGTTGTGAGTTCTTCAAGTGTGAAGAACTTTGGTTTACCTACTGTTCTTTTACTTTATTTGGCAGAGAGAACGTGAATAAGAAGAGAGAATGATCGTGTGTTTTGAGAGATTGACGTGAGAGGAGAGAGTTATATTAGGCTTAGGAGTCTAGTTTAGGACTTAGTCAAATAAGGTTTAGTTAATTATTAATAAAAATCTGATTTCCCTTTTATTTTAAATCAGCAAATAAATAATAAATATTAATTAATTACATTAATTTACCAACTTAAATAAAAACAACCTTAATTCATTGCTTCCACCTAGGTTCGAACCCGGGTGGAGCAAGACTTCACTTCAAGTGCCAATTTTCGGCCCTCTCTCCCTAAAATGCCCCTCCACCTTATTAATTAAATAATTAATTATATATTTAGGATAATTATGATACTACCCTTATCCTGGAAAAAGACCATTTTACCCCTAGACCCTCCAAACCTAAGATTTTCCCTTTTTAAGTCCGGTAAAGACTCATTCGAGTAAATCTTCATATTCGAGAGCCCTACATGGCTGGACCCAACCTTTACTAGCTCAAATAACTCCCCAAGTTAGTTGGCTTGGCTATAACAAGGGTTCCGAGGTCTGGTTCTACGCGCATCAATCCGTGTGAACCCGGTCTAATCGTAGGCATTCTAGACACATTAATCATTACTTATCATATCCATTTTTAGGGTTGTTACATTATCCCCCCTTAGGAACATCCGTCCCCGAATGACACTACTAACTATCTAGCACAATTTCAGTCATAACATAACATAATCACTATGCATAGTCAAGCAATAGCAACAAAGAATGGAGAGATAAGGAAACTTAGACTTAAGAGTAGGAAGTCTAACCTCAAGAGCTGAAAAGATGAGGGTAGCGGGACCTCATATCGGCCTCGGCCTACCACGTAGCACCCTCAACAAGATGATTCCTCCACAATACCTTCACTATGGCAATCTTCTTGTTCCTCAGCCGCTTGACCTGTCTTTCTAAGATCTCAACAGGTACCTTCTCGTAGGAGAAGTCTTCATCGACCCCCAAACCTTCCACAGGTAGAATCGATACTGGATCACCTAGGCACTTCTTTAACATGGATACATGAAAGACTGGATGGACAGAAGCTAGATCCGCAGGCAATGCCAAGTCATAGGCCATCTCACCCACACGCTGTAGGATCTCGTATGGCCCAACATACCTCGGACTCAACTTCCCCTTCCTGCCAAACCTCATCACCCCCTTCATAGGTGATATCTTCAGATAGACCTGGTCACCAACATCAAACTCTAAGGACCATTTTCTGTTATCTGCATATGACTTCTGCCGACTGTAAGCATTAGCCAACCTGTACCTAATCACCCTGACCTTCTCTAAGGCCTCATGAATGATCTCTAGACCCAAAATGGATGAATCTCCAACCTCGAACCACCCAACTGGAGATCTACACCTCCTACCATAGAGTGCCTCAAACGGTGACATCCCAATGCTGGAGTGATAGCTATTATTATACAAGAACTCTATCAAAGGCAGATGGTCGTATCAGCTAACTCTGAAGTCAATCACACACGCTCTCAACATGTCCTCCAATGTCTGAATGGTGCGCTCTGCCTGCCCATCAGTCTGAGGATGAAAGGCAGTACTAAGCTTTACCTGCGTGCTTAAGATCTTCTGGAAAGGTCTCCAGAAATGTGAAGTAAACAGAGCCCCTCTATCTGAAATGATAGACAAAGGAATCCCATGCCATCTCACAATCTCATCAATGTAGAGTCTCGCATAATCCTCGGCTCTGTAAGTAGACTTCACAAGGATAAAGTGGGAAGACTTAGTCATCCTGTCCACAATAACCCATATGGAGTCATGTTGTCTCCTAGTCCTCGGAAGACCAACCACGAAGTCCATATTAATGGCCTCCACTTCCAAGTCGGAACCTCAATAATCTGAGTAAGACCGCCAGGCTTAAGATGTTCTGCCCTAACCTGCTGACAATTAGGACACTTGGCCACATATTCTGCAATGTCCTTCTTCATGCCATCCAATTTGCTTACCAAAATCTTATGCACCTCGTCTACAAACTCCTGGGGATCCTCTGAAGTCTTAGACCCCGTGAAAATAGGAGGATTCATCCTCATAAAATCTCTCCGCCTGTCAGCCATGCTACGAACCGGTGGGTTCTCCCTTTGAACATTCTGCCGGTTGACCTGGGCAGTCATGGCCTGGGCCTGCATAGTGATGGCATGTGCCATCTGGGCCAGATATGCCCGCACCTCCGCATCAGTCAACTCAGATGGGTTAACCGGCATAGCCACTCCTTCAGCTAAAGCCTGGGGTGGAACCTGATTGTCCCTAGCAGCTGAACCTCCTCTCCTCTGACCAATGGTTCTCTTAGTATTCATTCTCTGAAAACAACAAAGATTGATGTTAGACACGCTCATAACACCAAGATATCAGACATTAGGAAAAGAACGATAAGATTAGAAGAAAGGAAATTTTCCTATGCATCATGCAGTCTCTAATTCATGATAGTGGTGCACTTCACTACCATGACTTAGAAACTACTCAATGTGGTTGATGTGAACTTATTATTCTCGGTATTTAACCTGGTGATCTGATACCAACTTTGTCATAACCAGAGTGTAGACCCCAGACGAGACCAACGTCGTTGACCTCTCAAAGGTCGCACACAAGCCTACTTACGTCATTCTTACTTCATCTAGGTTAATTTTAGCGGAAAATTTGAAACTTTTTGTTTCTTATCATGCATAAAGTTCATTCTACTTACATTCATAGTGTTCACCATCAACCATCTAACATTAAGATTATCAACTGAAAGAAATAGTTCAATACTGCATTAAATGTATAATTGTCAAAATGGCACCAATACAATGTCTGAAATAAAAACGGAAAGAAACACTAGTGGAACATACTCCACTAGTTAAAGCCTACATCTAAGCTAGATAGTAACAGTAGACATCCTCAAAAGCATGAGTGTCTACCATGTCCGGATGAAAGCTCCACGTCCGGATAGCTGCAACGTCAACCTGTAAGCTCTAGCGTCCACCTGTGCCTGCACCTAAAAATATAGAGTTGTATGGGATTAGTACACACTTGTACTGAGTATGGGTATATGCAAGCACACACCAAAGACATGCATGAGTAAGAATAGCTCTTTCCTAACAACATGATTATGGAAAGTCAAGTCAGTGGACTTGCCAAATTGGGATTAGGAAAGTTAGTGAGCTTTCCAAATTTGGATTAGGAAAGTCAGTGAGCTTTCCAAATTTGGATTAGGAAAGTCAGTGAGCTTTCCAAATTTGGATTAGGAAAGTCATGCCATGAGAGTAACATGTATCATCATACTTATCATATTGCACACAACACATAACATCTTACACATAGCACATATCATATTGCATATAGCACATAACATTTTTCATATCATTCATTCATATGCCATGAGACCTTGGAATCATGGACTTGACATTAAGACTTCCCAAAATGAGGGCTCAACATATGGGACCTCAACTAGGGAGTCTTATTTAGCAAGCACAGAGTCTACTTCATTCATTCATACGTACTTCATTTCATTCATTCATAAGCTAGTGTAAACACCAGCTATACCTAGGATGTAGTTTAAGAATCTTATCGGGTTTGTTGTGCAATGATCAAGAATAACCTAGCGTTATTACTTGAGTCTAGCTCACCGCTTGAATATCCTATCCTAACACCTTTGGTATCCTTCATTCCATTATGTGTATCATTTGAGGCCGGCCTCATTCATTCATAGGGAACTTTAACTTTAACCGACATAGATAATGTGAGCATCATGAAATCCAGTGTCTCCCCCACACCGAAAAGAGGTGGAATCACCGGCCAAAGTGACCCAAAACATGCTAGCATACATGGAAATTGAACCCCGCCAAATCCCTATATTGGCAGTATAGGTTCGAAGACTAGGAGATATAAGGAGACCCATACCCGGCATGCCTGACAGTCTCATCTCATGAGAGTTACGTGAACCTCCGCCCTTCCCGAAAGAAGGCATCACCGCTCATAGCTAGTCTATCGGTGCTCAGTATAAAGTTCCATTTCATTCAACCATACATCATGGAAGCTGGCTTCTAATATGAGGACATCATAGCTCAATAGATGATTTTTCATCTCATCATTAGTATTAAGTATACATTATTCTCAATACTTTCATTAGAGTGTTCATAGAGACTGGTCTCTTCATTAACTTTACACTCTTATAGGTGAGTACGTTTTGGTAACATTTACTTAGGCTCATTTGAGATTACTCTCATCTTTCACATTAGCCTCTTATCATGTTGTCACCACATTCATTAAAATTAGCACATTTTCTCTTCATAATTACTCACCCCTTTATACGTGAATGTTCATTTCATCTTATGCCAATGCACTTGGCCATTTGTGTGTTTCACACTCTTACTTAACCCTTCTAGGCTTTCATCATTTCATTACATAATATTCATTTCATCGTATGCCAATACACTTAGCCATTTAGTGTGTTTTACACTCGTACTTAACCCTTCTAGGTTTACATCATTTCATTACATACATCTTAGGTTCACTTATTTTTAAACGTATGTTAGACTTATGGGTCTATACATACAAGCCATAAGGCTTCATTTATAGTTCGTTTAAGTGATTCATATCTTCCTAAGATTATGTGGTACAAGACTTATGCATCTTGTATGTATGCCAAGATCTCGATTTCGATCTAAGTAGGCGGCATTATTCTTGAACATTTAATTCACGTATGACTTAGGTATCAATACGGAATTTGGGCAAGGGAACCCGGTTTCGAATCCCTTGGACAACACTTTACATTTTTCTTTTTATGTAATTTTGGTCCACATGACATTGGGACCCTAGATCGAGCCCCAACATCAACATTTCCTTTTTATTTCTTCCCTTTGAAATTCTCTTCCTTGGCCGAGGGGTTGTCGGATCGAACCCCCCCAGCCCCTTTTTTTATTTAAATTCCCTTTACCTGACTTATTCGCATTGACCATGAGGTTGTGGGATCGAACCCCCACAGCCTCTCTTTATTTTTCTTTTAGTTCTCCTTTACAACCGAGAGGTCGTGGGTTCGATTCCCACGCCTCACATTTCTTTTCTTTTCATTTTTCCTTAAGATTGACCAAGAGGTTGTGGTTCGAATCCCACTCCTCTCATTTCTTATTTTCATACATTATTTTCCAGCCAAGACCATGGTTCGAATCCCCTTCACCACATTTCTTTTTACTTCTTTATTTTCATGGTTTTTAACATGGTGAGGTCACGGGTTCAATCCTCCATGACCTCACTTGTTTTAATTCATTTTTCACAACATTTTGAACCTTCTTAACTTGACCGAAATTCATCACTTGAAGCTGGAATTTTTTTTTGAAATTTTTCAGCATACTTTCATCAACATTTACACGTAAATTCATAGGGTAATTTGTAGATCATTTAATACGTTCTTAGGTGCATTTTTTATGGATTCGTTTAGCCAAGAGGTTATCACTCAGATCAGCCACATTTCAACTCATATGAACATCACGATTTACATAAAAATTTGTACATGAAATACAACCACAACATCACATTTTATAGCCTTAACCCGAGGCACATAGTTACGGTTCACATTGCACACACGTACACATAGTTTCGGAAAAACATCAACATAAGTCACATAATTCCGAGCATACATATAAACACATAATCATCACGAAAACACATTTCATCCCTAGTTTTCTACCAGCAAACATAACCAACCTACGATTCAATGGGAGCTAGTGATAGGGACATGCAACGGGGAACAACCCTAGTTTTTGGAATAGATTCGTTTGAACCTTAAGGGGTATCTTGGCAAAGGGACCAAGAGAGAAGAGAACCCATACCTTATTTTGACGTTCAAACCTTGAACTTGCTGCCCAAAGCTTCTCCAAACACACGTCCAAATCGAAGAGCATCAACATCAACTCGACGGAAGAACCCTCTCTTTGCCTAACGTGTTTGATTAGTTGTTTGTTTATAATTTTCGTTGTGAGTTCTTCAAGTGTGAAGAACTTTGGTTTACCTACTGTTCTTTTACTTTATTTGGCAGAGAGAACGTGAATAAGAAGAGAGAATGATCGTGTGTTTTGACAGATAGACGTGAGAGGAGGGAGTTATATTAGGCTTAGGAGTCTAGTTTAGGACTTAGTCAAATAAGGTTTAGTTAATTATTAATAAAAATCTGATTTCCCTTTTATTTTAAATCAGCAAATAAATAATAAATATTAATTAATTACATTAATTTACCAACTTAAATAAAAACAACTTTAATTCATTGCTTCCACCTAGTTTCGAACCCGGGTGGAGCAAGACTTCACTTCAAGAGCCAATTTTCGGCCCTCTCTCCCCAAAATGCCCCTCCACCTTATTTATTAAATAATTAATTATATATTTAGGGTAATTACGATACTACCCTTAGCCTGGAAAAAGACCATTTTACCCCTAGACCCTCCAAACCTAAGATTTTCCCTTTTTAAGTCCGGTAAAGACTCATTCGAGTAAATCTTCGTATTCGAGAGCCCTACATGGCTGGACCCAACCTTTTCTAGCTCAACTAACTCCCCAAGTTAGTTGGCTTGGCTGTAGCAAGGGTTCCGAGGTCTGGTTCTACGCGCATCAATTCGTGTGAACTCGGTCTAATCGTAAGCATTCTAGACACATTAAGCATTACTTATCATATCCATTTTTAGGGTTGTTACAACTTCATAGCTTAAGATTAGAGACTTAGGTCAAATTCATAATCTACTTCACAACCTAGATCAAATACTCAAGACCTAGCAAGGTAGGATTACAATTATCTCAATATATTCATAAATTGATACAATAACATCATAGGATAGTAATTCAACCAATAACCAGGTCAATTGAACCAACACTACACAATTCAACTCAAGATCACAACCTAGGCTTAAGGGAAAAAGGTCATCTTTTACAAACTAGACCAATCAAACAATACGTAGTGTAATATAGTCATAATTCATCATAATCTATTCAATAAAATTAAAAGAAATCATAAACAATTCCAATTGAAAGATCAATTTTGAGATTGGAAGAGACCCACATGAAAACTCATCTTTTGAAATCAATTTGAAGAAACCCTTTGGGGAAAGAGATCCCAAAGGTGAAAGGAATCCCATACTTTGTTGATTGATGAAGATTGATGGAGAAACTTTGGTTATTGCAGCCCTATAACCCACCTTGACCATGACTTCTATGGTGTTCTTCAACTTGGGAGAGAGAAAGAAGAGAGAAGGAGGAGAGTTTTTGTTTTGGGAAATATAAGAGTTAGGTTAGTCTAATTAGGTTAGGGTATTTATATAGGTTGTTAATTAACTTAATTAGATCTCACATAACCCCTAACTAATTAACTAACCCATAAATTAATTAACTCAAGTCACATAAAATCGAGCAGCTAAAACAGACCCTCAGAAACGACTCCCCGTCCATGCCCTGTTTGTCAATTGACGACCACCCGACCCTCCGTCCTATTGGTCCATCATTTTGGTAACAGACTGGTTAAAAACCACTCTTGGTAAAATATTCTAAGTGTACATCAACGGAGGCAATCGACTCCCCGTCGATTGGAACACGATCCATTGATGGCAAGTCGTTGGTGCAAACTGCCTTGGGCAGCCTTCGACCTGAATGCAAGGTCCTCCTGAAGGGACCTTGGTTGGTCCTTAGGAAGTCTTACCCAAATGTTTTGACTATGAACTAACTCTAATACATGTTATACACCCTTCCACCAAATTCCATCATTTTTCGACTCCTAAAACTTTGTAAAATAGGCTAAGGAACACTAGCACCTTATTGAACTAGTTTTCGGACGTCATGGACGTTCTTTGACGTTTTGATTTCTAAACATCCTAAATGACTTATATACACTATTTATGACCTTAAAATAGTGTCTAAACTTTTTGACGCCTATGTTAGGCTCTATAACACCTCTTAGACTTTCAAAGTGTTACATTATCCCCCCCCCCAAGGAACATTCGTCCCCGAATGACACTAAAATATTTTGAAAGGAAGGAATAGACTCAAGACTAGCAGCCCAACCAATCAAAAATACATAAAAACATGAGTTACAATATCAATCATGGTATTTTTACACATACCAATTTAGAAACTTCCATTACCACACATAAGGCTCAAAATCACATTATGAGGAATTTCCTTCTCACAACAACATGAGCTCAACATACCATATATGAGTCAATTATGCCAAGCTCAACTTACTAACATGATCAATATCATTTATTAAAGACTTACTATATCAAAATGCACAACATAACTCAAAATAAGAAATTTTCAAGTCAAAAGCACACTTCACTGTAATGACACCATAAAATGCACATTTTTGCAGAACTTTACCAAAATCATAGCAACTTCAAATTTAATCATTTTTTTCATTATTAGTAAGAACAACTAACCTTCACTAGTAATGAGATGAGGAGAAAAGAACTTCATGTTTGCTTCGGCCTCCCATTTTCTCCCTCAACTAGGTGGTTTCTCCATAACACTTTTATGGAGGCCACCTCTTTTCTCCTCAACCTTTTCACTTAACAATCAAGGATTTCAACCGGAACCTGCTCATAGGAGAGGTTATCCTTCACACCAAGACCCTCAATAGGAAGAATAGACTCGGGATCGCCGATACACTTCTTAAGCATAGAAACATGGAAACCGGATTAACCAAAGATAGTTCACTAGGAAGTTTCAATTCATAAGACACCTTAAACCCTTTGTAATATTTCATAGGGGCCCACATAATGAGGACTCAACTTCCCTTTCTTGTCAAATCTAACCACCCCTTTCATAGGCGAAATTTTCAAGTACACCTTATCACCTTCTTAAAACTCTAAATCTATTCTCCTATGATTGGCATAAGATTTTTTCCAACTATAGGTTGTTTGCAACCGGTTTCTTATGATATGAACTTTATCCAAATTCTTATAAATCAAATCAGGACAAAGAAGCGAAGACTCGCCAACTTCAAACTACCCAATAGGAGATCTACACCTTATACCATACAAAGCTTCATAAGGAGCCATAGAAATGGATGAATGAAAACTATTATTATATGAGAACTCCACCAAAGGAAAATGCTCATCCCAATTTCCCTAAAAGTCAATGATACAAGCTCTATGCATATCTTCAAGAGTTTGAACAGTCCGCTCCGCTTGACCATCCTTTTGAGGATGAAAAGCGGTGCTTAACTTCACTTGAGTACCCAAACCTCTTTGAATGATCTCCAAAATCTAGATGTAAATTGAGCACCCATATCCGATATGATGGACAAAGGAACCCCGTGAAGACTCACTATCCTGTCAATATAGATCCTTTCATAATCTTCCGCCGAATAAGAAGACTTGACGGGAATAAAGTGAGCGGATTTGGTCAATCTATCCACTACCACCCATATAGAGTAATATTGTTTTCAAGTTCGAGGCAACCCAACTCAAAATCCATGTTAACATCTTCCCACTTTTAAGTAGGAATTAGGATTTCTTTTAGTAAACCACTTGGCTTTTGTTGCTCGGCCTTTACTTTTTGGCAATTGGACACTTTGCATCAAACTCCGCAATATCCCTTTTTAGGCCATCCCACTAACACACTTCTCTAAAGTCATGGTACATCTTTGTAGAACCCGGATGAATTAATGGGCCCCATGAGCTTCCTCAAGATCCTACTCCTCAAATCATCCACATTAGGCACACACAATCTCCCTTGATACCTAAGAACACCATCCCCCTTGGGAGAATGACTCATTAATCTTTCCAAGAACCGATTCTTTCAATTCCATCAATAATGGATCAAGGTGTTGCTTAGACTTCACCTCAACCACCAAAGGCGACTCGGAGTTGTAATGTACCACCTTCAATTCGAACCTCTAAACAAGCCAACTTATGAAGATCTTTCACTAGGTTTCTCTTGGATTCTTCCACATGGGACATACTTCCCATAGACAACCGACTTAGAGCATCCTCTACCATATTAGCCTTGTCGGGGTGATAGAGAACACTCATGTCATAGTCTTTCAACAATTCTAACAATATCCTATGCCGGAGATTCAACTCTTCATGAGTCAATACATATTGGATACTTTTATGATCCGTATACACATCAACATGAACCCCATTGAGATAATGCCTACATATTTTCAAGGCAAATACCACGGCCGCTACTTCAAGGTCATGAGTCGGATAATTCTTCTCATGAACTTTGAGTTGCCTAGGAGCATAGGCTATAATTTGCCATGTTGCATAAGAAAATACCCCAACCTTACTCAGATGCATCACAATAACCACAAAACCCTTAGTGCCCTCCAGTAGAGTCAATACCGGAGCGCAAGTAAGCCTATCCTTCACATTTGGAAGCTCTTTTCACATGCCTCCAACCATACAAATTTCACATTATGTTGGGTCAAGGTTGTCAAGGGAGAAGAAAGAGACGCAAATACATGGACAAACCTTCTATAATATCCAGCTTGACCTAAGAAACTCCTAATATCTGTAGGAGCCAAAGGCCTAGGCCAATTTTTCACCGCTTCGGTCTTCCTTGGATCAACCTCTACACCTTCACTAGAGATGATATGACCAATAAAAGCAACCGACCTCAACCAAAACTCACATTTGCTATACTTGACAAACAATTGGTGTTCTTTAAGCACTTGCAACACAACCCTCAAATGATCCATGTGTTCACCCTCATTTTTCGAATATACCAAGATGTCGTCAATGAAAACAATGACAAATGAATCTAGGAAAATTCGAAATACCCTATTCATTAGGTACATAAACTCCGTCGGAGAATTAGTGAGACCGAAGGACAATACTAAGAACTCATAGTGACCATATTTTATTCGAAATGACGTCTTGGGAATATCTTCACCTCTCACCCTAATTTGGTGATATCCCGATCTCAAGTAAATCTTGGAAAAGTTACTCGCACCTTGGAGTTGATCAAATAAATCATCAATCTGAGGGAGAGGATACTTGTTCTTGATTTTGACTTTGTTGAGTTGACGGTAATAGATACACATTCTAAGGTACCCATCCTTCTTCTTCATAAACAATAACGGAGCACCCATGGAGAAATACTAGGTTGAATGAAGCCCTTGTCTAGTAAATCTTTGAGTTGAGCCTTCAACTCTTTCGATTCGGCCGGAGCCATCAAATAAGGAGGAATTGAAATGAGATTTGTATCCGGTAGCAAGTCGATACGAAAATCAATTTCCCGTTCGGGAGGAATACTGGAATGATTATTAGGAAATACCTCCGGAAATTCCCACACTACGGGGACACTCTCAGTTGGAGGAATTTCGGAGTCTAAATCTTGGACTCTTACTATATGGTATAAACACCCTTTAGAGATAATCCTACAAGCTTTCAAATAAGAAATTATACGACCTCTAGGAATAGAATTTTCCCCCTTTCACTCTAACATGGGCTCATTTGGAAAGTTAAACTTCACCACCCTTGTTCTACAATCTATAGAATCAAAGTAAGCATGCAACCAATCCATACCCAAAATGACATCAAAATCAAACATATCAAGTTCTACTAGTTCAACATGAGTAACTCTATTGGACAACACTAAAGGACTATTTCGATACACTCTTTTTCCAACCACCGACTCACCCACAGGGGTAGACACCATAAAAGGTTCATTAAAGATATCAGACAAAATGTCAAACTTTTTAGCTACTAGAAGAGTAACAAATGACAAGGTAGCACCGGGATCAAGTAAATCATATACATCAATGGAAAAGAGTTTCAACATACCGGTCACCACATCGGGAGAAGTCTCGTGTTCACCTCTAGAGCGGAGAGCATAAAAGAGATTCTTCTTCGGAGCATCATTAGAACCACTTGCTTGAGCTTGACCGCTACCCTTGTCTTGCCCCTTCAAATTTGGGCAATCCCAAACTTTGTGTCTACTTTTACCACAACTAAAACAATTGCCCATTCCAACTAAGCATTCACCAAAGTGACCTTTTCCACACTTGGTAAAAGTTGGCTTCTCATTAGGTGATTTTCCTTCAAATTTGGGCAATACCGAACTTTGTGTCTCTTTTACCACAACTAAAACAATTGCCCGTTCCAACTAAGCATTCACCAAAGTGACCTTTTCCACACTTGGTAAAAGTTTGCTTCTCATTAGGTGATTTTCCACTCTTTCCCTTTTGAGACATAGGTTTAGGAACCTTATCATCACGAGCCTTAGGGAACTTAGAAGGAACTTTATTAGAGAACATCTTCTTAAACTTAGGCTTGTCTTGAATGTCAAGCCTACCGTTTGAAGAACCACCATCAAAAGACCTTGCCCTATGGGCATCTCTACTCTTCCTCTTAATCCTTGTCTCTTACACTTGTTGAGAATGAACCATGAGACGAGAAACTTTCATATCATTATGTAGCATAAACGACATTCTTCCTTCAAGTCATCCGACACTACCGTCAAAAGGTGTCTCATTTCATCTCTAGGATTGGAAACCAAAAAAGGAGAATACTTTGACAATTTAGTAAATTTCAAAGAGTAGTCAAGTACACTCATACCTCCTTGACGAAGGTTGATGAACTCCACCACTTTGGCTTCCCTCATCTCCCTAGAAAAGAATCGATCAAGGAAAACCTTCAAAGATCTCCCAAGTCACCGGTTGTCCCCTTAAAGGACTATTTTCTCTCCATTGGACATATCAAGTTTAGGCCACATCTTTGAGTTGGTAAGTGGCTAATTCGGCCTTCTCACTAGTATTCAACCCCATAGCTTAGAGAATCTTGTAGAATTCATCAATGAACTATTGGGGTTCTTCCTCAACTTTGGACAAATAGAAAGTAGTGAGATTCATCCTAGTGAAATCCCTCAAATGGGAGGCCATGGTGCCAACATGTTGCTTAGCTCTGGGTACCACCTCCCGATTAGCTTGGGTCGTCATGGCTTGTGCTTGAGTGGTGACGGCTTGTAATTGTGTAGTAATTGATTAGGACATTCGGAGAAAGGCATCCCTTATGTCACCATCTGTCATAGGCGGAGGATTAACCGGAGCTTGGTCATCATTAGCAACTTCTTCAATCGGAGGGACTTGATTTCCACCAAGAGGAGCTCCCGCATTTGCAATCTATTCATCAAGTCTTCGAGCGACTGTTCTTTGAGTATTCGTTGCCTATAATCACAATAAAAGGATTAGATGCAAAAGGCACATAGAGCCAAGACTCTAGAGGTAGGATATTGGATTTCCAAGAAAGTGAGAGTTTCCTAAGCATCATATAGTTTCCTATTGATAAGTGTGGCGCGATTTACAATTATGAGTAAGAATCTACATAGACCTAGTTGAGAGAGACATCGACTCTTAAGATAATCAACCTCATGCTCTTATATCAAGTTTGTCACATCCAGGAAGCACCCCCTAGACGTAACCGGCGTCGTTGTCCTCGGAGAGGACTAGGACTAGCCATTTAGTTCACATCTTTACATTCATAGGTTAAAAATGTGGAAAATTTAAAACTTTTCTATCTATCATGAGGTTTACATAGACCTCTCGCATACACATAATATATATATATATATATATATATATATATATATATATATATATATATATACATACATATATATTCATATCGAGTATCCATAGACCCTTCGTGTAAGAAGATTACATAGTCTCCTACTTTTATTGCACATAGACATATAAGATACTTAACATAGTCTTAAAAGAGTGTCTCATCTCATAACCATCTAAAACAAGAGTATATCAATTGGGCATATCCCATAAATCAATGTAATAAATCCACATATAGACTATACAATTCGTACTCAAATTAAAAGGAAAGAACATAGAAGTCTTAAAATTAAAACAACGTTTATAAGCTCGCTATTAGCATTGCCCTCGGAAAATGAGGACCTACCCAACTTGGATGAGTGGGAAATTCCAAGTCTTCTTCAAAGTCGTCTCAAAAGCCCTTCAATGACCGAAACCTAAACTGTTAGGGAAAAGAGAGAAAATGGGGTTAGCACATCACATGTACTAAGTATGAGACCATATGTACATATATATCAAATCATGATAAAAGGGGACATTTCATTAAAACATGCTACTGTACATTTGGAAAGCCTAATGCACATTCAAGGACAAATACAAGTCATTAATGAATATTTATCAAGTCAACACCATGTACTTTACAAGACAAAACAACCTTAAGTCAAATAAAGTCACATGCATATAAACATACTTGAACCCATAATCAAATATAACTCTATAATTAAGTCATAACATCACAAGCATGAATAAGAGTTCATCATACTATAACAAATAAAGACCATTAGTCATGACCCTCATTAAGTCCACTTGTGCAATAACTAAGCAAAGCCCCATAACCTTACTTAATCAAGTAAACCTAGAAAGAACCATACCCAATGTCCATGTCCACATAACATATCATTAAAAGTACATAATATCACACTTTAGCAATAGAGACCAAATACATGTTCATAAGAGTAACCAACATCACATAGTTCCATTTACATGTAAGATCTTCACATTATCATCATTTACATTTATAAGCATATACATACATAAGAACAACTTCCTAAGTCTTCCCTCAAGGCAAACTAGTGCAAGTCATAGGTAGAGTCTCATACCCCTAACTAGGCTAAGTCAAACCTCTTAAGTCACCCTAGTTGGTTTGTACTCCATTACTTCATTTTAGTTTAGGTAACACTTGCCTTAACTGAAATAGACCACAAGAGATAAGTGTGGAATCCGGTGTTGTAAAACCTTACACCGATGGAAGGTGGTCCACCGGCCAAAGTAGTATCAAACATAAACATAGCTTTCTAGGTGGATTCAATAGCTTGTCTTCCTATGGGGGCAACATAGTTTAAGGAACTAAGAGATAGGTATTAACTCTCTACATGCCACTTGGAAATTGGAGCCTCCTCTAATGATAATCCATAGGGTGAGTATTCCTCATAGGGGAGTCAATACCTCATGTGGAACTATAGGGTGAATCTTCCTCTATGGAAAGTCGACACCTCCAAAGGTCAATTTCTCTCGATGCTAAGCTGACGTCCCTTTTGAAATGTCTTTAATTCATCCTTTATAATCAAAACTTAGTTTAGGTCATAGGGTCTATCCCTTATATATTCATCATCATCATAGGTTAATAAGAATTGCATAAGTATTTTCCTTTCATTACATTTCATACATGTGAGGTTAGCATATTTACATAAGCATTCATGATAAGGCACATTGGTAAGTCATCACCATCCATATAACATTTTAATTTCAGCCAACACCTCACAAACCATAGTCAAGACATTTAAATCAACATCATACCAACCCTATAAATCCTAATATAAGGTATACTTCAATCCAACATCATCACTTAATCACTAGTAACCATAATTGAAGTAAAGAGTTGAGATCACAAGACTTACCAAGTCATCCTTCATAAGCCAACATCAAGGTCTTACCATCAACCCTCAAACTCAACCCAACAATGGGTGTATGATGTTGAATTGATAAGGATGGTGATGACTACCACTATGCCTTATCATGAATGAATATGTTAATGTGCTAACCTCACTTATATGAATTGTAATGAAAAGACTATACTCAAGCAATTTTTATTGAGCTATGATTATGATGATTATACAAGGGCTAGACCCTATGACCTACAATAAGTTATGATGATTGATAAAGACATTAAAGACATTTCAAAAAGGGACTCTAGCTTAGCATCGAGTGAACTAGAGTGAGGAGTGTCCTTTCCCATATAGAGAAGGTAGGATAACTAATGTACTATTGAGATTGGAGACTATAATGCATGTAGCATAAATAAGTTCCCAATTATATCTCCTAGTTCTTGAACTATGTTGCCCCCATAGAAATACTAGCTAGTGGATCCACATAGTTGCTATGTTCATGTTTTAGGTACTACTTTGGCAAGTAGTCCACCTTCTTTCAGTGTAGGGTTCTATGACACCAGATTACACATTAGCTCATGTGGTCTATGTAGGTTAAGGCAAGATGTTCCCAAAATGT
Organism: Solanum lycopersicoides; assembly: GCA_022817965.1. NCBI lineage: Eukaryota > Viridiplantae > Streptophyta > Magnoliopsida > Solanales > Solanaceae > Solanum > Solanum lycopersicoides. The sequence goes on along the minus strand of JAJJBR010000372.1, from coordinate 130,976 downwards.
AAAATGAAATTATGAATGAACTCTAACTAGGATAACCTAAGGGATTTAGCTAAGTCTAGGTAGGGGTATGGGACTCTACCTAAACATTGCACTAGTTAGCCTTGAGGGAAGTCTTAGCAGGTTATTCTTATATATGTATATGTTAATGAATGCAAATAATAATAATATGATGATCTTACATGTAGATGACATTATGTAATGTTGGTTGCTTTTATTAACATGTATTTGGTCTCTATGGTTAAAGTATGATGATATGTATTCTCAAATGATGTATTATGTGAAGTTGAATATTAGTCATGGTTCTTGTTGAGTTACTTGATTGGGTAAGGTTATGGGGCTTTGCTTGGTCATTGCACTTGTTGACATAATGAGGGATCATGGGTGATTGTCTTGCTTTATTATGATTATGATGAACTCTTATTCATGCTTGTGATGTTATTACTTGATGATAGGATTTTATTAAATCATGGGTTCAAGTATGTTGATATGCATGTTACTTGCTTTGACTTAATGAATGTGTCTCGTTGATTGGTATGGTTTGCTTTATTATGCATAAGGCTTTCAAAAGGTAAAATGCATGTTTTAATGAAATGTCCCTTTTTAGCATGATTTGATCTTATATGTGCATATGGTCTCATACTTAGTATAAGTGGTGTACTAACCCTATTTTATCCCTTTTCCCCAATATTTTAGGTTCCGGTCATTGAAGGCTCTTTGAGACGACTTTGAAGAAGACTTGGAATTTCTCAATCATCAAAGTGGGTAGGTCCTGACTTTCCAAGGGTGATGCCAATATCGAGCTTTTGAAGTTGATTTAGTTTTAAGATCTTATGTTCTTTCTCTTTTCATTTGAGTACTGATTGTATAGCCTATATGTGGTTCTTTTACATTGATGTATGGGCTATTCCCAAATTTCTATAATCTTGTTAGATGGTTATGAGATGAGACACTCTTCAACGGTTGTTCTATCTTATCCATATACTTATGTGCAATAAAAGTAGAATACTATGTAATCTTCCTATTCAAAAGGTCTATGTATACTCGAAATGAATATATTATGTGTATGTAGAGGTCTATGTAAACCTCAATGTAGAAGTAACGAAAAGTTTTAAATTTTCCGTATTTTTAACCTATGAATGTAATGATGTATGCTAAGAGACTAGTCTTAGTCCTCTAGGAGGAGGACGACGCCGGTTACGTCTAGGGGGTGCTCCCCGGATGTGACAAACTTGATATCAGAGAATGAGATTGAATATATTTGATGTCGATGTCTTTCTGAAACCACGTCTATGTACATTCGTACTCATAATTATGAAGCGCGCCACACTTATGAATAGGAATCTATGTGATGCTTAGGAAACTCTATCTATCATGGAAATCAATATCGTTCCTCTAGAGTATACTTATTGTGTGCTTTTACCTAAACCTTGTATTTTGGTTATGGGCAATGAATACTCAAAGGAATGCGGCACGAAGACTTGAGGAAGAGATTGCCAATGCGCGAGTTCCTCCCCGTGGTGATCAAGTCCATCCTCTTGATGAAGATTCTAATATTGGCCAAGCTTCGGTCAGCCCTCCACCTTTGACGGATGATGAGATAAGGGATGCCCTTCTCTAAATGGCCCAAGCAATTACTTCACAAGCCCAAGACATCACTACTCAAGCCCAAGCCATGACGACCCAAGGTAACCGAGAGGTTGTACCCCGAGCCAACCAACAAGTTGCTACCATGGCCTCCCGTCTAAGGGATTTCACTAGGATGAATCCTCCTTACTTTCTATGGGTCCAAAGTTGAAGAAGAACCCCAAGAGTTCATTGATTAAGTCTACAATATCCTTTATGCTATGGAGTTGAATAATAGTTAGAAGGACGAGTTAGCCACTGACCAACTCAAAGATGTGGCTCAAACTTGGTACGTCCAATAGAGGGACAATAGGCCTCCAAGGGATGGACCGGTGAGTTGGGAGATCTTCAAAAAGGTTTTTCTTGATTGGTTCTTTCCTAGGTACAAGAGGGAAGTCAAGGTGGTGGAGTTGATCAACCTTCACCAAGGAGGTATGAGTGTTCTTGAATTCTCTTTGAAATTCATTAAGTTATCAAAATATGCTCCTTCTTTGGTTTCTGATTCGAGGGATGAAATTAATCATTTTGTGTCGGCTGTTGGAATACTTGCAAGAGGAATGTCATTACACTATGCTACATGACAATATGAACATTTCTCGTCTTATGGTTCATGCTCAACATGTGGAAGAGGCAAGGGCTAAGAGAAAGAGTAGAGATGCCAAGAGGGAAAGATCTTTTGATATGGTTCTTCAAAGGGTAGGCTTGATATCCAAGACAAGCATAAGTTCAAGAAGAGGTTTTCTTGTAAATTTCCCTAAGGCTAGGGATTATATGGTGTCTAATCCTAAGTCTCAAAAGGTAGGGAGCACTATTTCACCAACTAAGAGGCCAATTAGTGCAAAGTGTGGCAAGAAACATTATAGGGATTGCCTTAAGGGAACTGATAGTTGTTTCGGTTGTGGTAAAAGTGGACAAAATGTTAAGGATTGCCCTAATGTGAAGGTTCAAGATAAGGGTGGTAGTCAAGCTCAAGCAAGTGGTTCTAATGATGCTTTTAAGAAGAACAGCTTCTATGCTCTACACTATAAGGGTGAGCAAGAGTCTTCCCCCGATGTGGTGACCAGTATGTTGAAAGTCTTTTCTATTGATGTATATGTTTTACTTGATCCCATTGCTACCTCGTCATTTGTTACCCCTCTTGTAGCTAAAAAGTTTGATATTTTACCTAATATCTTGCATGAACCTTTTATAATGTCTACCCCGGTGGGTGAGTAGGTTGTTGCAAAAAGGGTGTATTGAAATTGTCCTGTAATGTTGCCCAATAGAGTTTCTTAAGTTGAACTAGTAGAACTAGATATGCTTGATTTTGATATCATTTTGGGCATGGATTGGTTGCATGCTTGCTTTGCCTATATAGATTGTAGAACGAGGGTGATGAAGTTTAACTTTCCAAATGAACCTGTTTTAGAGTGGAAGGGGGAAAATTCTATTCCAAGAGGTCGTATCATCTCTTGTCTAAAAGCATGAAAAATGATCTCTAAAGGTTTTTTATATCATATAGTAAGAGTTAAAGATTTAGACTCCGAAATTCCTCCTATTGAGTCGGTCCCCGTAGTGAGTGAATTTCCGGAGGTCTTTCCTAATGTTCTTCCGGGTATTTCTTCTGAACGGCAAATTGATTTTGGTATCGATTTGCTACCTGATACAAATCCCATTTCACTTCCCCCTTATCGTATGGCTCTGGCCGAATTAAAAGAGTTGAAGCCTCAACTCAAAGATTTAATAGACAAAGGCTTCATTAGACCTAGTATTTCTCCATGATGTCCTCCATTTTTGTTATTGAAGAAAAAGGATGGGCCCCTAAGAATGTGCATTGATTATCGCCAACTCAGTAAAGTCACTATTAAGAACAAGTATCCTCTCCTTCGCATTGATGACTTTTTTGATCAACTCCAAGGGGCAAGCCACTTTTCTAAGATAGACTTGAGATCGTGGTATCACCAACTTAGGGTGAGAGGTGAGGATATACCAAAGATGGCATTCCAGACTAGATACGATCACTATGAGTTCTTAGTAATGTCTTTTGGTCTTAATAATGCTCCGGCGGCATTTATGGACCTAATAAATAGAGTGTTTTGAAATTATCTAGATTCCTTTGTCATTGTCTTCATTGACAACATCTTGGTATGTTCGAAAAATGAGGGTGAACACATAAGTCATTTGAGAGTGGTGTTGCAAGTACTTAAAGGAGATCAATTGTTTGCCAAGTATAGCAAATGCAAATTTTGGTTGAGTTCGGTTTCTTGGTCATATCATCTCTAGTGAGTGAGTTGAGGTTAATCCAAGGAAAACAGAGGTGGTGAAAAATTGGCCAAGACTGTCACGACCCGGATTCTGGAATCCAAATCGCGACCGGCGTCGTTAACCTCTCAGAGGTCGCAGACAAGCCTCTTCTTAGCTTTTATCACAATCATACAGTTAAATTTGCGGAAAATTCAAAACTTTTTTATACTTAGAGAAGTATACATAGACTTCATATAGTATTGCATAAGAGTGATATTCTAATAGCTCGAACTCAACAACCATCTATCAATAGATTAAACAAATGAAATAAATGATCATAATAATAACAATAATAGTTTGCCAATTGGCCTGATTACAACGCTTGAACAAATACTTGAAAGGAAACTCTAGGTACAGTAGTCACTAGCTAAATCTAATGTACTAAGCTAGAATAATAAAGTGTAGCATCCTCGAACTCAAGAGGACCTACCAATGTCTGGAGATCGCTATTCCAAACCGCTTCGTCAAACTTTAACCTTCTTGAGAACCTGCGCCTATAAAAATAGTAAATATATATGGGGTTAGTACACACTTGTACTAAGTATGGGTGTATGCACATAAACACATAAGGACTATGCATGAACAATGAAAGCTCTTCCTAAACAACATGTCGTTTCGGGTAAGTCACGTTACTTTCTTTCTTAATTCTTTAATCGTGAATTATGATATGTATATGACACGTTCTCATGCAATTAAGGCACACAACTTGATTTATATATGAACATAAGACCTTGGAATCATGAACATAATTTTAGAACAACTTAAACACACGTTTATTATTTTGCTTCTAGGTCGAGAGTTGCCATTTCCATACATAGTTTATTTTTCAGACTTTCTCTTCTTTCTAGTGTGTAGTTCAATCATCTCCTTTGATCTTATGTTTTACTTACAAGTGCAATGATTCATTGTAGTCCCATACCTACAACGAATCGAGTAAGCAACTCACAAGACTAAGGAAATGATTGGCTACCCACTTATGAGTTATACTTCTAATTCTTTGTTAAATTGGGACGAATATATTTATAAGCCAATTTTTATTGGCTATGCCCACTAACTGGTTGTTGGGGTTAAATATTTCATTCTTAAATTTAGGTATGAATGTTTTATAAGCCAATATTTACCCCTTATTTGATTACTAACCCTAGATATATATCTTGAGGCATCTATTCATACTTCAATATTGGCTCAAGCCACTAACTTGTTGTTTCTGTCAAACACTAATGATTTATGTTCTTTAAGCTCTTACTTTACTTAGTTCGCTATGAACTTATGATTCTAATTCTTTGCTCGATTATTCACTTTGAACATGCTACTTTATTCTTTCTTATTCTCTTAAAGAATTCTCTTAGCATTAACGGAAGAAGATCATGCGATCTACATGAAATCCAATGTCTCCCCCACAGCAAAAAGGGGTGATTCATCGGTTAGGGTGAACCAAGCTTTGTTTCTTCCCCACACCGAAAAGGGTGGTCCACCGGCTAAGGTGATACCGTGTTGATGTTTTCCCCACACCGAAAGGGAGGTTCACGACTGTAGTGAACCGGATGCTTTTCTTGAGCTATAACCGACATAGATCATGTGAGCTAAACATGAAATTTAGTGTCTCCCCCACACCGAAAAGAGGTGGAATCACCGGCCAAAGTGAAACATACTGCTAGCATTCTTGGGTGGAGGCTTCCACCCGCTAGTACCCCTATGCTGGTTAAACATAGTTCTAAGACTAGGAGACGTACTTAGACCCTAGTCCACCGGGGTGGTGATCTCATCTCATGAGACTTACATGTGCTGGCACAAGCTCATTACTAGTCTATCGGTTCTAAGCTCTAATTTTTATCTTATTATCTTTTAGAGTTTACTCACACATTATAGAAGCTTGCTTCTAGTTATGAGGTTTACTTAACTCTATGGATGACTGGTCATCCCTCTCTTTACTTGATGAATATGATCTTAAGTCTTTACATTATCATCATGGTGCGAGTGAGACTTGTCTCACGGACTCTAGAACCCTCTTATTTGAGTATTCTTGACATAACGATTAAGTGTATTTGAGACTTGTCTCACTTCTTTCTAACACTCAATATTAAGTCAATTTCATAACTTATTCTTTTAGTTATTTCTTTACTCACCTTAACTTGTTCATATTACTTACTAGTCCTGTATCATTCTTTGTGATAATTATTATCCTTATAAATTCTATTACGTTCACAAGTTCGTGTGGATAGGGTATGTTGGGACTTGTCCCATTGATTGGCATACCCTATGTTATGAGTTCATTAATAGAGATTAGTATGAGTATGGATAGGGTATGTTGGGACTTATCCCATTGATTGGCATACCTATGTTTGAGTTCTTGAGTTAAGATTAGTATCACTTTGCATCTTTTGGATTTAATGCTTCTAGCCAATTTGTTGGCATAAATCAACTATGATATTATCACTAGCCATGCCAATTTCATGAAACATTATAGTCAAGCTTAACATGTTAAACAAGACAACTTTTAAACTTTGATTAACATACAAAACAATTCAATGANACAATGCGTCGAGAATTATACTACTAATACTACAAAAATCAGAAATCGGAGAACTAGGGAGATGAACATGCGATTCATTGGGAAAAACCCTAGTTTCGATATTCTTGAAGTCAAAAGTTTGAAAAGCCTCTTGAGAAAGAATTGTAGGAGATAAAACCCATACCTTTCTGTAGAATTAAATCTACAAAGATCACTACGAACTTTGCACGAAAAACCTTGAAGAACTCTTGCTACGTCTAGGGTTTTGGCTTACGGTTCCTCTTGCTCTTAGTTGTGGTATTAATGGGGATTAATTGAGTCTAAATCTTTTAAGAACTGAAATATAACTAATTCAACTTATATATATACTTAACTAAAATATCTTAAGTATCTAATTATCAAAATGCCCTTCCTAGATTGACTAGAATTAGAGGACATTTAACTTAATCAAAATTTGGATCTTTCCTTAGTAGTTTCGTCTTTGGCCTTTTAAAATAATTAATTAAGTTTCTAAATAAATTAATTAAGTAACCTAGGGTATTTACTAAAGTACACCTATGTTGTTAGGACCATAACCAACCCTTTGGATCATCCTAGGTTAGGTACTAGGTTGTCTCTTACTAGACTTAACCGAAATCTGGAAATTGCTTAGTGGTTTCGGTTTTGTCCATTTAAATTAATTAATTAAGTTTCTAAATTAATTAAGTATATAGGGTAATTACTAAAGTACCCCTAAGTTGTTAGGACCATAAATAACCCTTTGGATCATCCTAGGTTAGGTACTAGGTTGTCTCTTACTTGACTTAACCGAAATCTGGAAATTGCTTAGTGGTTTCAGTTTTGTCCATTTAAATTAATTAATTAAGTTACTAAATTAATTAATTTAGTAACCTAGGGTAATTACTAAAGTACCCCTAAGTTTTGAGGACCATAACCAACCCTTTGGACCATCCTAGGTTAGGTACTAGGTTGTCTCTTAGTTAGTTACACGGTTTTGTGTCACCCGACTAGGTCTTAGGTTGTAGGGTCCCTTAGTTAGTTATTTTTGGTTTGTACTAGGTTATTTAGTTAGTTAGGTCAATTATTTATGGTCTAGGACTTGTTATGGAGCTTGGCCCCACGTGGGTGGACCCAGACGCGGGCCTGCCCCCAACCACTCTAACCGAATCGGTTAGCTTGTCCCTTGGCCGGTTGCACATGTGCTTGCACATGTGTTGCATGCACTTTCCTAACTAACTCTTATTGAAGGTTCATTTGGAGTGTTTACTTATTGTCCCAAGGATCCTCACTATGTCCTTGGGCACTACTTAATCTACATGATCATTTTAAATGGTTATGTGCTATGGTACTAGGCTTCACACTTGGATGCCTAGTATCTAATGAGTATGGGTGTGAAGAATAATTATATTTTAGCTTAGGGACTTCATTGCAGGTACAATTCTTAAGCTTGGATTATATTTTAATTACTTGAGTATATATATAGAAATTGGCTAACACCCCTTAGCCAATATTCTATACTATGCCCAATATTTCTCAATATTGGGCATTGGGATGCCTATGTATCATAATACGCATTCTTAAAAACATACTAGGCTCTTCACTAGACATGTAATTTTTTGGAATGTTACATTATACCCCCCTTAGGAACATTCGTCCCCGAATGAAACTACTCATCATTTTAAATCAAGAGGGTATTTTCTAAAAACACACTATACTAGAAACTTTATTCTTTGTGAATATCTAATTCACAACTTACTCTGGATGATGCACATTACTCTAAGCTTATCTGAAGCTTCTTATCTCAGATTGTGGAACTTCCTTCTCAATCTTACTTTAACTTAATGCACATCACACTCATGCAACACATAAATCACGTAAAAGCTATACAACAACAGCAACATCAAAGCAAGCATGAACTCATATTAACTCATATAGTGGAAGTAAAAACACACAGTTATGGACTTAGAACACCAAAACGGCCTAATGCACTAAAATTTAGAGTCTTATTAATGGAATCAGACTTAGGAAGAGTATATCTAACTTTAAGAATTGAATATGTGAGGGTAACGGAATCTCATATCGGCCTCGGCCTCCCTCAACAAGGTGGTTCCCCCATAACACCTTTACGGTGGCAACCTCCTTGTTCCTCAACCGTTTCACTTGGCGATCTAAAATTTCAACGGGAATCTCTTCGTAAGAAAGGTTCTCATCGACTCTTAACCCCTTAGGTAACTTCTTGTTGGCTTTAAGCTTGGAAACTATTTGGCTTTGTTTGATTTGAACCACGCCTTTCCCATTTAAACTCTAACTCATTGGGAAACTTAAAACTTACTACCCTATTTCGACAGTCTATGGTACCATAGCATTTATAGAGCCAATCCATACCCAAAATTATATCAAAATCAAGCATGTTTAATTCTATTAGATCGGCATGAGTAACTTTATTGGGAATAGTTATTGGCAATCTCTATATACTCTTTCGGCCTTAACACTGTCCCATATAGGAGTATTAATTAAAATTGGCTCATACAGAATCTCAGGAAGCAAGTCGAATTTACTAGCTACTAATGGAGTAACAAAAGACAAGATAGATCCCGGATCCAATATTGCATAAACAGGAAAATAAAAGACAAGCAAGTTACGAGTAACCACATCCGCGGACTTCTGTTGCTCATCTCTTCCTTTCAATGCGTAGAACCGGTTTGTCTTGGGGGGTTCGACTGCTGCATTGGGATTAGGCCGAGGCTGAGGATCTGCCTTGTCCTTATTCCTCACGTTTGGGCAGTCCCTAACCACGTTCCCACTCTTACCGTGCCGATAGCATCCATTAAAACCCACCATGCACTCACCTCCATGCGCACGACCACACTTACCACACATTTTTTGGTCACTCTGTCCATTTCTATCTCCTTGGCATTAGTGTTATTAGAAGGAGTAGGATTACTTGAGTGCTTGTGCACCTTCTTGAACTTGGGCCTATCCCAAACTCCAAACGAACTATTACCATTGCTCGAAGCGGACTGGTCCGAGGGCCTAGACTTCTTGCTCTCTCGGTTTCTCTTTCTACAACGGCTTTCCTCAACTTGTTGTGCATGGACCATCAACCTACCAAGGTCCATGTTATCGTGCAACATTACTGCCCGACATTCTTCTTCTAAATCCTCCGACACACCAGTCACAAACCTTCTCATCTCATCCCTACTATTGGACACAAGAGAAGAAACATATTTGGAAAGCTTAACAAACTTCAAGGAGTATTCCCTAACCGACATACCTCCTTGTCGTAAGTTGATGCATTCCTCTACCTTAGCCTCTCTCTATTCTCTTGGAAGAAACCTTTCCAGGAATGCAATTTTGTGAACGTCCCAAGTGATGGGGACTGCCCTTGGTGTTCGACCATCTCCCCACATCCTGTGCCACACTTGAGCCACATTTTTGAGTTGGTAAGCCGCCAACTCAGCCTTTTCCTCTTCATTAACACCCATGGCACATAAAATCTTATTAAATTCATTGGTATTAGACCCATAGTAGACTGGGGGTTTCATCCTAGTAAAATCCCTCAACCTACTAGCCATAGTGCTGATATGCGGGTTCTATCTGGGAGCACCCTCTCTAGTGGTTTGGGCCGGGATGGCCTGTGCTTGCACAATAATGGCTTGGGCCATTTGAAGCAGTGCTGCCCTAACTTCTTCACCCGTCATCCCTACTAAGTTGGCGGGCACTTGTGCTTCTGCGGCTAGGGCTTGAGGAGGAGCTTGATTGCCTCCAGCAGCGGCTTCTTCGACTCTTCTGTTGGCGTTTCTTCTTGTGTTCATTTTCTACACGTATACACAAGAAGAGAGTTAGATACTTAGAATGACAGAAAATGTCAAAGCTCTAGATAGCACGATAAAGAGTAGAAGAAGAGAAGATTCTTAACATCACACGGTCTCTAAATCATGATTGTGGTGCACTTCACAACCATAACTTAGAAACTACGCAACGTGGTTGTGTTGAGCTTTAGATCCTAGGTAATTTAACCTAATGCTTTGATACCAAGTTTGTCACGACTCGAATTCTGGAATCTGAACCGCGACCGGCGTCGTTAACCTCTCCGAGGTCGCAGACAAGCCTCTTCTTAGCTTTCATCACAATCATACAGTTAAATTTGCGGAAAATTCAAAACTTTTTTATACTTAGAGAAGTATACATAGACTTCATATAGTATTGCATAAGAGTGATATTCTAATAGCTCATACTCAACAACCATCTATCAATAGATTAAACAAATGAAATAAATGATCGTAGTAATAACAATAATAGTTTGCCAATTGGCCTTATTACAACGCTTGAACAAATACTTGAAAGGAAACTCTAGGGACAGTAGTCACTAGCTAAATCTAATGTACTAAGCTAGAATAATAAAGTGTAGCATCCTCGAACTCAAGAGGACCTACCAATGTCTGGAAATCGCTATTCCAAACCGCTTCGTCAAACTTCAACATTCTTGAGAACCTGCGCCTATAAAAATAGTAAATATATATGGGGTTAGTAGACACTTGTACTAAGTATGGGTGTATGCACATAAACACATAAGGACTATGCATGAACAAGGAAAGCTCTTCCTAAATAACATGTCATTTCTCGTAAGTCACGTTACTTTCTTTCTTAATTCTTTAATCGTGAATTATGATATTTATACGACACGTTCTCATGCAATTAAGGCACACAACTCGATTTATATATGAACATAAGACCTTGGAATCATGAACATAATTTTAGAACAACTTAAACACACGTTTATTATTTTGCTTCTAGGCCGAGAGTTGCCATTTCCATAAATAGTTTATTTTTCAGACTTTCTCTTCTTTCTAGTGTGTAGTTCAATCATCTCCTTTAATCTTATGTTTTACTTACAAGTCAATGATTCATTGTAGTCCCATACCTACAATGAATCGAGTAAGCAACTCACAAGACTAAGCAAATGATTGGCTACCCACTTATGAGTTATACTTCTAATTCTTTGTTAAATTAGGATGAATATATTTATAAGCCAATTTTTATTGGCTATGCCCATTAATTGGTTGTTGGGGTTAAATATTTCATTCTTAAATTTAGGTATGAATGTTTTATAAGCCAATATTTATTGGCTATGCCCCTTATTTGATTATTAACCCTAGATATATATCTTGAGACATCTATTCATACTTCAATATTGGCTCAAGCCACTAACTTGTTGTTTCTATCAAACACTAATGATTTATGTTCTTTAAGCTCTTACTTTACTTAGTTAGCTATGAACTTATGATTCTAATTCGTTGCTCGATTATTCACTTTGAACATGCTACTTTATTCTTTCTTTCTCTCTTAAAGAATTTTTTTAGCATTAACGGAAGTAGATCATGCGATCTACATGAAATCCAATGTCTCCCCCACAGCGAAAAGGGGTGATTCACCGGTTAGGGTGAACCAAGCTTTGTGTCTTCCCGACACCGAAAAGGGGGGTCCACCGGCTAAGGTGATACCATGCCGATGTCTTCCCTACACCGAAAGGGGGGTTCACGATTGTAGTGAACCGGATGCTTTTCCTGAGCTATAACCGATATAGATCGTGTGAGCTAAACATGAAATCTGGTATCTCCCCTACACCAAAAAGAGGTGGAATTACCGGCCAAAGTAAAACCTAGTGCTAGCATTCTTGGGTGGAGGCTTCCACCCGCTAGTACCCCTATGCTGGCTAAACATAGTTCTAAGACTAGGAGACGTACTGAGACCCTAGTCCACCGGGGTGGTGATCTCATCTCATGAGACTTACATGTGCTGGCACAAGCTCATTACTAGGTTGTCTCTTACTTGATTTAACTGAAATCTAGAAATTGCTTAGTGGTTTCGGTTTTATCCATTTAAATTAATTAATTAAGTTGCTAAATTAATTAATTAAGTAACCTAGGGTAATTACTAAAGTACCCCTAAGTTGTTAGGACCATAACAAACCCTTTGGACCATCCTAGGTTAAGTACTATGTTGTCTCTTAGTTAGTTACACGGTTTTGTGTCAACCGACTAGGTCTTAGGTTGTCGGGTCCCTTAGTTAATTATTTTTGGTTTGTCCTAGGTTAGTTAGGTCAGTTAGTTAGGGTATAGGACTGGTTAGGGAGATTGGCCCCACGTGGGTGGACCCGGACGCGCGCCTGCCCCTAACCACTCTAACCGAATCGGTTAGCTTGTCCCTTGGCCGGATGCACATGTGCTTGCACATGTGTTGCGTGCACTTTACTAACTAACTCTTCTTGAAGGTTCATTTGGAGTGTTTACTTATTGTCCAAGGATACTCACTATGTCCTTGGGCACTACTTAATCTACACGATCATTTTAAATGGTTATGTGCTATGGTACTAGGCTTGACACTTGGATGCCTAGTACCTAATGAGTATGGGTGTGAAGAATAATTTTATTTTAGCTTAGGGTCTTCATTGCAGGTACAATTCTTATACAAGCTTGGATTATATTTTAATTACTTGAGTATATATATAGAAATTGGCTAACACCCCTTAGCCAATATTTTATACTATGCCCAATATTTCTCAATATTGGGCTTTGGGATGCCTATGTATCCCAATACGCATTCTTAAAAACCTACTAGGCTCTTCACTAGACATGTATTTTTTTGGAATGTTACATTATCCCCCCCCCCTTAGGAACATTCGTCCCCAAATGACAGTACTCATCATTTTAAATCAAGAGGGTATTTTCTAAAAATACATTAACATACTAGAAACTTTATTCTTTGTGAATATCCGATTCACAACTTACTCTGGATGATGCACATTACTCTAAGCTTATCTAAAGCTTCTTATCTCAGATTGAGGAACTTCCTTCTCAATCTTACTTTAACTTAATGCACATCACACTCATGCAACATATAAATCACATAAAAGCTATACAAAAACAGCAATATGAAAGCAAGCATGAGCTCATATTAACTCATATAGTGGAAGTAAAAACACACAGTTATGGACTTAGAACACCAAAAACGCCTAATGCACTAAAATTTAGAGTCTTATTAACGGAATCGGACTTAGGAAGAGTATATCTAACTTTAAGAATTGAATATGTGAGGGTAACGGAATCTCATATAGGCCTCGGCCTCCCTCAACGAGGTGGTTCCCCCATAACACCTTTATGGTGGCAACTTCCTTGTTCCTCAACCGTTTCACTTGGCGATCTAAAATTTCAACGGGAATCTCTTCGTAAGAAAGGTTCTCATCGACTCTTAACCCCTTAGGTAACTTCTTGTTGGCTTTAAGCTTGGAAACTATTTGGCTTTGTTTGATTTGAACCACGCCTTTCCCATTTAAACTCTAACTCATTGGGAAACTTAAAACTTACTACCCTATTTCGACAGTCTATGGTAGCATAGCATTTATGGAGCCAATCCATACCCAAAATTATATCAAAATCAAGCATGTTTAATTCTATTAGATCGGCATGAGTAACTTTATTGGGAACAGTTATTGGCAATCTTTATATACTCTTTCGGCCCTAACACTGTCCCCTATAGGAGTATTAACTAAAATTGGCTCATACAGAATCTCAGGAAGCAAGTCGAATTTACTAGCTACTAATGGAGTAACAAAAGACAAGATAGATCCCGGATCCAATATTGCATAAACAGGAAAAGAAAAGACAAGCAAGTTAGGAGTAACCACATCCGCGAACTTCTCTTGCTCCTCTCTTCCTTTTAACGCGTAGAACCGATTTCTCTTGGGGGGTTCGACTGCTGCATTGGCATTAGGCCGAGGCTGAGGATCTTCCTTGGCCTGATTCCTCACGTTTGGGCAGTCCCTAACCACGTTCCCACTCTTACCGCGCCGATAGCATCCATTAAAACCCACCATGCACTCACCTCCATGCGCACGGCCACACTTACCACACATTTTTCGGTCACCCTGGCCATTTCTATCATTTCCCTCCTTGGCATTAGTGTTATTAGAAGGAGTAGGATTACTTGAGTGCTTGTGCACCTTCTTGAACTTGGGCCTATCCCAAACTCCAAATGAACTATTACCATTGCTCGAAGCGGACTGATCCGAGGGCCTAGACTTCTTGCTCTCTCGGTTTCTCTTTCTACGACGGCTTTACTCAACTTGTTGTGCATGGACCATCAACCTACCAAGGTCTATGTTATCATGCAACATTACTGCCCGACATTCTTCTTCTAAATCCTCCGACACACCAGTCACGAACCTTCTCATCTTATCCCTACTATTGGACACAAGAGAAGAAACATATTTGGAAAGCTTAACAAACTTCAAGGAGTATTCCCTAACCGACAAACTCCCTGTCGTAAGTTGATGCATTCCTCTACCTTAGCCTCTCTCTGTTCTCTTGGAAGAAACCTTTCCAGGAATGCAGTTTTGAGAACGTCCCAAGTGATGGGGACTGCCCTTGGTGTTCGACCATCTCCCCACATCCTGTGCCACACTTGAGCCACATTTTTTAGTTGGTAAGCCGCCAACTCAGCCTTTTCCTCTTCATTAGCACCCATGGCACATAAAATCTTATTAACTTCATTGGTATTGGACCCATAGTAGACTAGGGGTTTCATCCTAGTAAAATCCCTCAACCTACTAGCCATAGTGCTGACATGCGGGTTCTATCTGGGAGCACCCTCTCTAGTGATTTGGGCCGGGATGGCCTGTGCTTGCACAGTAATGGCTTGGGCCATTTGAAGCAGTGCTGCCCTAACTTCTTCACCCGTCATCCCTACTAAGTTGGTGGGCACTTGTGCTTCTGCGGCTGGGGCTTGAGGAGGAGCTTGATTGCCTCCAGCAGCGGCTTCTTCGACTCTTCTGTTGGCGTTTCTTCTTGTGTTCATTTTCTACACGTATACACAAGAAGAGAGTTAGATACTTAGAATGACAGAAAATGTCAAAGCTCTAGATAGCACGATAAAGAGTAGAAGAAGAGAAGATTCTTAACATCACACGATCTCTAAATCATGATTGTGGTGCACTTCACAACCATAACTTAGAAACTACGCAACGTGGTTGTGTTGAGCTTTAGATCCTAGGTAATTTAACCTAATGCTTTGATACCAAGTTTGTCACGACTCGAATTATGGAATCCGAACCGCGACCGGAGTCGTTAATCTCTCAGAGGTCGCAGACAAGCCTTTTCTTAGCTTTCATCACAATCATACAGTTAAATTTGCGGAAAATTCAAAACTTTTTTATACTTAGAGAAGTATACATAGACTTCATATAGTATTGCATAAGAGTGATATTCTAATAGCTCATACTCAACAACCATCTATCAATAGATTAAACAAATGAAATAAATGATCGTAGTAATAACAATAATAGTTTGCCAATTGGCCTTATTACAACGCTTGAACAAATACTTGAAAGGAAACTCTAGGGACAGTAGTCACTAGCTAAATCTAATGTACTAAGCTAGAATAATAAAGTGTAGCATCCTCGAACTCAAGAGGACCTACCAATGTCTGGAAATCGCTATTCCAAACCGCTTCGTCAAACTTCAACATTCTTGAGAACCTGCGCCTATAAAAATAGTAAATATATATGGGGTTAGTAGACACTTGTACTAAGTATGGGTGTATGCACATAAACACATAAGGACTATGCATGAACAAGGAAAGCTCTTCCTAAATAACATGTCATTTCTCGTAAGTCACGTTACTTTCTTTCTTAATTCTTTAATCGTGAATTATGATATTTATACGACACGTTCTCATGCAATTAAGGCACACAACTCGATTTATATATGAACATAAGACCTTGGAATCATGAACATAATTTTAGAACAACTTAAACACACGTTTATTATTTTGCTTCTAGGCCGAGAGTTGCCATTTCCATAAATAGTTTATTTTTCAGACTTTCTCTTCTTTCTAGTGTGTAGTTCAATCATCTCCTTTAATCTTATGTTTTACTTACAAGTCAATGATTCATTGTAGTCCCATACCTACAATGAATCGAGTAAGCAACTCACAAGACTAAGCAAATGATTGGCTACCCACTTATGAGTTATACTTCTAATTCTTTGTTAAATTAGGATGAATATATTTATAAGCCAATTTTTATTGGCTATGCCCATTAATTGGTTGTTGGGGTTAAATATTTCATTCTTAAATTTAGGTATGAATGTTTTATAAGCCAATATTTATTGGCTATGCCCCTTATTTGATTATTAACCCTAGATATATATCTTGAGACATCTATTCATACTTCAATATTGGCTCAAGCCACTAACTTGTTGTTTCTATCAAACACTAATGATTTATGTTCTTTAAGCTCTTACTTTACTTAGTTCGCTATGAACTTATGATTCTAATTCTTTGCTCGATTATTCACTTTGAACATGCTACTTTATTCTTTCTTACTCTCTTACAGAATTCTCTTAGCATTAACGAAAGTAGATCATGCGATCTACATGAAATCCATTGTCTCCCCCACAGCGAAAAGGGGTGATTCACCGGTTAGGGTGAACCAAGCTTTGTGTCTTCCCGACACCGAAAAGGGGGGTCCACCGGCTAAGGTGATACCGTGTCGATGTCTTCCCTACACCGAAATGGGGTTCACGATTGTAATGAACCGGATGCTTTTCCTGAGCTATAACCGATATAGATCATGTGAGCTAAACATGAAATCTGGTATCTCCCCCACACCAAAAAGAGGTGGAATTACCGGCCAAAGTAAAACCTAGTGCTAGCATTCTCGGGTGGAGGCTTCCACCCGCTAGTACCCCTATGCTGGCTAAACATAGTTCTAAGACTAGGAGACGTACTGAGACCCTAGTCCACCGGGGTGGTGATCTCATCTCATGAGACTTACATGTGCTGGCACAAGCTCATTACTAGTCTATCGGTGCTAACTCTGATTTTTATCTTATTATCTTTTAGAGTTTACTCACACATTATGGAAGCTTGCTTCTAGTTATGAGGTTTACTTAACTCTATGGATGACTGGTCATCTCTCTCTTTACTTGATGAATATGATCTTAAGTCTTTACATTATCATCATTGTGCGAGTGAGACTTGTCTCACGGACTCTAGAACCCTCTTATTTGAGTATTCTTGACATAACGATTAAGTGTATTTGAGACTTGTCTCACTTCTTTCTAACACTCAATATTAAGTCAATTTCATAACTTATTCTTTTAGTTATTTCTTTACTCACCTTAACTTGTTCATATTACTTACTAGTCTTGTATCATTTTTTGTGATAATTATTATCCTTATAAAATGCTATTACGTTCACAAGTTAGTGTGGATAGGGTATTTTGGGACTTATCCCATTGATTGGCATACCCTATGTTATGAGTTCATTGATGTAGAGATTAGTATGAGTGTGGATAGGGTATGTTGGGACTTGTCCCATTGATTGGCATACTCTATGTTATGAGTTCCTTGAGTTAAGATTAGTATCACTTTGCATCTTTTAGATTTAATGCTTCTAGCCAATTTGTTGGCATAAATCAAACTATGATATTATCACTAGCCATGCCAATTTTATGAAAGCATTATAATAATCTTAACATGTTAAACAAGACAACGTTTAACCTTTGATTAACATACAAAACAATTCAATGAGCAACTCATTACAATCTCATATTCTCGAACACAAGTAGACATTATAACATTCAACGTTCATGTAAACAACACCCTAAGTATGCGGATCTAACATGTATATTTCACTCGACATATAAATCACTAAAATATACACATTATGATCAGTTAACACCACATACAAACAACAATGAATCGAGAATTATACTACTAATACTACAAGAATCGGGAATCGGGAGAACTAGGGAGATGAACATGCGATTCGTTGGGAACAATCCTAGTTTCGATATTCTTGAAGTAAAAACGTTTTAAAAGTCTCTTGGAGAAAGAATTCCAGGAGAGAAAACCCATACCTTGCTGTAGAATTAAATCTACGAAGATCACTATGAACTTTGCACGAAAAACCTTGAAGAACTCTTGCTAACGTCTAGGGTTTTGGCCTACGGTTCCTCTTGCTCTTAGTTGCGGCGTTAATGGGGATTAATTGAGTATAAATCTTTTAAGAACTGAATGTTTAGAAATTCAACTTAGATTCTATACTTAACTAAAATAACTTAAGTAGCTAATTACCAAAATGCCCTTCCTAGATTTACTAGAATTAGAGGACTTTTTATCTTAATCAAAATTTGGATCTTTCCTTAGTAGTTTCGGTTTTAGCCTTTTAAATTAATTAATTAAGTTGCTAAATTAATTAATTAAGTAACCTAGGGTATTTACTAAAGTACCCATACGTTGTTAGGACCATAACCAACCCTTTGGATCATCCTAGGTTAGGTACTAGGTTGTCTCTTACTTGACTTAACCGAAATCTGGAAATTGCTTAGTGTTTTTGGTTTTTTCCATTTAAATTAATTAATTAGGTTGCTAAATTAAATAATTAAGTAACCTAGGGTAATTACTAAAGTACCCCTAAGTTGTTAGGACCATAAAAAACCTTTTGGACCATCCTAGGTTAAGTACTAGGTTGTCTCTTAGTTAGTTACACGGTTTGGTGTCAACCGACTAGGTCTTAGGTTGTCGGGTACCTTAGTTAGTTATTTTTGGTTTGTCCTAGGTTTATTAGTTAGTTAGGTCAGTTAGTTAGGGTTTAGGACTGGTTATGGAGCTTGGCCCCACGTGGGTGGACCCGGACGCGCGCCTACCCCCAACCACTCTAACCGAATCGGTTAGCTTTTCCCTTGGCCGATTGCACATGTGCTTGCACATGTGTTGCGTGCACTTTCATAACTAACTCTTCTTGAAGGTTCATTTGGAGTGTTTACTTATTGTCCCAAGGATCCTCACTATGTCCTTGGGCACTTCTTAATCTACATGATCATTTTACATGGTTATGTGCTATGGTACTAGGCTTGACACTTGGATGCCTAGTACCTAATGAGTGTGGTTGTGAAGAATAATTATATTTTAGCTTAGGGTCTTCATTGCATGTACAATTCTTATACAAGCTTGGATTATATTTTAATGGGAAAAGGGTTAAAAATACCCCTCGACTTTGTTTTATTAGTTGAATATACCCTCACCGTTAAAATGAAGTTATTTTTACCCCTGCCGTCTACAAACTTGTCACATATACCCCTCAATTGGATGGAAAATCCTAAATCAAGAAAAATAACCCGATTTACTTAAATTGACCAATTTAGACCCGACCCGACCCACAAATCATTTAACCCACCTATATTCATCTTTATCTTTTGGATATACACATAAAAGGTCATCTTCATCTTTTTGGATATACACATACAAGCAAAAAACAAAAGATAAAATGTCTCGTAGTGAGGATCCCAATGATAATGTGGTACACAATCCTTTGTTAGAGAAAGGAAAGAGAAGTTCAATAAAATGATGGCAAAGCGAAAGTGACGAGAAAGAGAATGGGCTGGCAAATCTCTTACTTGAGTTGATCTTTCGGCCGAAGAAATGACGAAATCGCTATAATGAAGTTATTCGGCTTCATTTTGAAGAGGCAATGATATTGGTTCCTCTCTTTGTGAACAAAGAGTTTTGTACTGGGCCAAACTAGTTTGCTGAAACTATGACATATGATTATCAATATCCTCTTCCCAAAGAAGTTACAAAAGTGCCAAATCAAAATGTTCACTGGTTTTGTTACTTTGCTTGTCCTGTGATATTTTTCTTTTATTTAAAATGGACTCAATAGAATGTGGAAATGGATACTTAACAATGACAGATGATGATGCTTGCGATGGGGTTGCGGAAAAGACGGAAAAGAAGGCAATAAGCTTCAAGGGGGATTTCATGAGATGAGATGAAGATGAACAGTAGGAAATATTGTGATGGTGAATAAATTAGATTAAAAATGAAAATGAATATTGATGGGTTAAATGATAAGTGGGTCGGGTTGGGTCGGGTTTTAATTGGTTAATTTAAGTAAATCGGGCTATTTTTGTTGATGTAGGATTTTCCATCCAATTGAGGGGTATATATGACAAGTTTGTAGGCGGAAGGGGTAAAAATAACTTCATTTTAACGACGAGGGTATATTTAACTAATAAAATAAAGTCGAGGGGTATTTTTAACCCTTTTCCCTATTTTAAATACTTGAGTATATATATAGAAATTGGCTAACACCCCTTAGCCAATATTCTATACTATGCCCAATATTTCTCAATATTTCTCAATATTGGGCATTGGGATGCCTATGTATCCCAATATGCATTCTTAAAAACCTACTAGGCTCTTCACTAGACATGTAATTTTCTGGAATGTCACATAGATCATTGACTCTAACCGACATTAGGACTTTCTTGGGGCTAGAGCGTTATTATCGGAGGTTTGTGGATGATTTTGCGTCCATTGCTTCTCCCTTGACTACTTTTACCCAAAAGAGTAAGAAGTTTTAGTGGTCTGAGGAATGTGAGAAAAGCTTCCAAATCTTGAATGATAGGCTTACTTCCGCTCCGGTGTTGACCTTATCGGAGGGTACAAAGGGCTTGTTGTGTATTGTGATGCATCCCGAGTAGGTTTGGGGTGTGTGCTTATGACACATGGGAAAGTAATCGCCTATGCTTCTAGACAACTTAAGGTGCATGTGAAGAACTATCCAACTCAGGACCTTGAGTTAGCGGTTGTGGTATTTGCCTTGAAAATATGGAGGCATTACTTGTATGGTGTTCATGTTGATGTGTCTACCGACCACAAGAGTCTCCAATATGTGTTTACTCAAAAAGAGTTGAATCTATGACAAAGAAGGTGGTTGAAATTGTTGAAGAGTTCGTATGACCATGGGTTGTGTGTCTCATGTAGAGGAAGTTAAAAGAGACCTAGTGAAAGATGTTCATAGGTTTGCTAGATTAAGGTTATATTGGAAGATTCTCCAAATGGTAGTTTAATGGTCCATCATAACACCGAGTCATCTTTAGTTGTTGAGGTAAAGTCCAAATAACACCTTGATAAACCATTGATGGAGTTGAAGAAAATGGTTCTTGATAAGCTAAATGAGTCATTCTCCTTAGGGGGGATGGTGTTTTGAAGTATCAAGGAAGGTTGTGTGTTCCCAATGTAGATGATTTGAGGAATCGGATTCTTGAGGAAGCTCATGGGTCCCGTTACTCCATTCATCCTGGTTCGACAAAGATTATAATGACCTTAGGGAAGTGTATTGGTGGGAAGGCTTGAAGAAGGACATAACGGAGTTTGTAGCAAAGTGTCCAAATTGCCAACAAGTGAAAGCCGAACATCAAAAGCCGGGTTGTTTAGTTCAAGAAATTCAAATTCTTACTTGGAAGGGGGAAGACATCAATATGGATTTTGTGGTAGATTTGCGTAAGACTCAAAAGCAATATGACTCCATATGGGTGGTGGTGGATAGATTGACCAAGTCTGCTCGTTTTATTCCCGTCAAGTCTACTTATTTGGCAGAGGATTATGTGAAGATATTCATAGATGAGAGTGTCTCCATGGTATTCCGTTATCCATCATATAGAATAGGGGTGAACAATTCACATCTAGGTTTTGGAGGTTATTTCAAGAAGGGTTGGGTACCAGGGTGAAGTTAAGTACCGCTTTTCATCCCCAAACGGATGGTCAAGCGGAGCGTACTATTCAAACCCTTGAGGATATGCTTAGAGCTTGTGTCATCGACTTCAAGGGAAGTTGGGATAAGCACTAGACTTTGGTGGAATTTGCTTACAATAATAGTTTCCATTCCTTCATATCCATGGTTCCTTATGAAGACTTATATGGTAGGAGGTGTAGATCTCCTATTGGGTAGTTTGAAGTCGGTCAGTCTTCGATTCTTAGTCCCGATTTGTTTATAAGACTTTGGAGAAAGTTCATATCATAAGGAACCGATTGCAAACACCTATAGTCGGCAAAAGTCTTATGCCGATAATAGGAGAAGGGATTTAGAGTTTGATGAAGGTGATGAAGTGTACGTGAAAAATTCACCTATGAAGGGGGTGGTTATATTTGGAAAGAAAGGAAAGTTGAGCCCTCGTTATGTGGGTCCCTATGAAATCTTGCAAAGGGTTGGTAAGGTTGCCTATGAGTTAAGGTTGCCTAGTGAATTGACTTCGGTTCATCCGGTTTTCCATGTTTCTATGCTTAAGAAGTGTATCGGTGATCCCGAGTCTATTATTCCTAATGAGGGTCGTGGTGTAAAGGATAACCTCTCTTATGAGGAAGTTCTGGTTCAAATCCTTGATAGGCAAGTAAAGAGATTGAGGAATAAAGAGGTGGTTTCCGTAAAGGTGTTATGGAAGAATCACTTAGTTGAGGGTGCAACATAGGAGGCCGAGGACGACATGAAGTCCCGTTACCCTCATCTATTTGATAACTAAGGTTATTTACTTTTATTAATAATAAAAATAATGAGAAAAAAATTGAAGTTCTTGATTTTTGGTGAAGTTTTGCAAAATATGCATTTTTGGAATGGTGTTACAGTGACTTACAGTGAAGTATGCTAATAATTTGCAATATTGCTTTTTTGAGTTATGTTGTGAATTTTGATATGGTGAGTCTTTATGAAATGATATGTAGAATGTTGGTAAGTCGAACTTTGGCATAATTGACTTGTAAATGCTATGTTGAGCTCTTATTAGTGTGAGAAGGATATTCCTCATAATGTGATGTGGAGCCTTATGTGTGGTAATTGAAGCTTTCTGAATTTCCTTATGTAAATAATATGATTGATGTTGTAACTCATGATATTATGTATTGTTGTTGGTTAGGCTGGTAGTCTTGAGTCTATTCCTTTCTTCAAAAGATTTTTGGTGTCATTCGGGGACGAATATTTCTAAGGGGGGGGGGGATAATGTAACACTTCTAAAATCCAAGACGTGTTCTAGAGCCTAACATAAGTCTCATAAGGTCTAGACACTGTTTTAAGGCCTATTTTAGTGAATATAAGTCATTTAGGAAGTCTAGAAACCAAAACATCCAAGAACTTCAGGAAACTAGTTCAAGGAGGTACTAGCGTGCCTTAGCCTATTTAACTAGCTTTTAGAAGTCGGAAAGTGATGAAAATTGGTGGAAGGATGTCTAACATGTTTTTAAGTTGATTCATGGTCTAAATGTTTGAGTACGACTCCCCAAGGACCAACCAAGGGCCCTTGAGGAGGACCCTTGCATTTTGGGGTCAAAGACTGGGCAGTGTGCACCCATGAAGGGAAGCGACGGAGCGTGTGTGGATCGAAGGAAGCGTCGATGCCATCCGTCGAAAAACACTTAGCCATTTTTGCTAATGGTCTATTTGGACCAATCTCTGAACTTACCCACGAATGTGCAGCAAGGAAGGGGGTAGGGATCGTCGACTTACAGACGAACCGTTGATCGAGGTCTCGTCTGTGAGGGCCTGACTTCTTTGCACGTTTTAAGTAAATTCCAATAAATTAATTATGGGGTTAGGTAGTTAGTTAGGGATTAAGGTAAGTTTAATTAAGTTAATTAACACCTCATATAAAGACCCCAACCTCATTAAACATATCTAAGCTCTCATAACTCACAAACTCAAACTCTCTTCCTTCTCTCTTCTTTCTCTCTCTACACTACACCATTTTAGGCCTACGGCAACACTAAATTTGGACAACACTTGTAAAGTGTTACCTAAAATATTTTGGGAACACTTTTAAAGCGTAGCCCAAATTTTAACTTTTAGCTACGATAATATTGACAACACTTGCAAAGTTTACTCTTTAATGGTATAGGCCACACTTTATAAGCGTTATTATAGTTTCATATAATTGACAACAACTATTCACATATATGACCACACTTTTAAAGTGTCTTATTTTAGTAATTGTAAAAACAACACATTATAAATGTGACCATATATTTTTCACTAAAATATTATATTCCCTCCAATATTTTTAACTCTTCCTCCAATTTTTATTGAGAAAAAAAATAATTCATAAAATATAAATCTTTCTTTTCCCCCCAAATTAAAAGAATCACAATTTTCAGGTCACACAGAGTGAAGAACGACGCCTGCTTCTCAAAATATGAAAATTGTCAAGAACGATTCATAGATTTAAGAACGACGCCATCTTCTCCATAGCTTAAATTTCTCAAGAACGATCCTTTACAGATTGAAGAACGACACATTTTTCAGTTTCATGGTTGTTCACCTGTGACCTACGAAAATCCCTCATAGATTTGTCATTGTTCATCAAGGACAGAATGGCTTCACTTAAGTAGATGATGTCTCTATGCTTCATCACATTGAAAGGATTTTGTTGGTATAGGGTTTATCAGGTAAAAGTTTTTATGTTTAAAGTCTAAATCTATGGCATCAGATTTTACACATTTAGCTTTAGGGTTTTGATTTTCTTGTGTTGTTGATACGATTTTTGTTGATTTTGTTGATACAAAAGGAAATAAGTTAACAGAAGATTTTTTGGCTTCATTTTCTTTAACTTGGTTTGAGTAAGTTTGTTTTTATAGTTTCAGCATATCTTTGATATATCGCTTTCGTGCTAATAAATCATAGATAGTGTTAATCTTTACGAGGTTAATAAACTGAAGTTGTACATAGATTGGGGCTAAGCACCATTTCATGATTCGAAGTTTAGCATGGACCTTCTTGAATTGTTTTGGCTAATGTTTAAGAATGTTATTGGCTGGAATAGTGCACTCCGGGATTTGTTCAATAAATCTTACTAGAAAAAGAAGATAATCTTAGTTCCCTTCATGTTAATTCTCTCTGCATTAGATTTTATGTTACATTATGATATTTCTGCTCTAGATCTGCACAATCCAATATTTTATGTTTCGTGTATGATGAATTCTTATGGTTGATGTCTAAGTTGCAATTCTCTCTACCACTTTGTTGAAGCATATACCTATAATAATTTTCTATTTAATTGAAGAACTTTACCTGTAGCTGCCTCTATTTATGTTCCGGATCCAGTTTTGGAAAGGGTTCTTATAGAGTTGACAAATAATAGTTGCCAAGGCAGGGAGATGAACTCGTTAGCTCATCAACCAATTTTGCTGGATCAGGTCTCCAAATCTTTCAAAGAAGAAGTAGTGAACACGTGCACTCAATTGTTGCCATTGTTATCTTTCTTTGTCGACATTTCGACTGTCTTTCACTCTCATCCTTAAAACTTAAAGGGGTTTATTTCTTGTTTGTGTAGCTTGTTAATGATCTTTGGTGGAAGTTAATTTTTTGTTGGTGGAGTTGTTAATACTGTTCAGTGCAAATGCATTTCGTTTCAACTTGGTAATAATTTAACAGATAAGATAGCTGTTACTTTTTCTAGGTCTCTTGGAGTTTCAATTAACTTCACAACATACCTTCACATGAATTTTTTTACTTTTTATATGTCGATATACATACGCTTCAAATTATGAGAACTATAGTCCTTCTACCTCGTGCCTCACCTTGCAAAGATCGTGGATCTTTTCCTTCTTCTTGCAGTGGTGGCTGCAAACATTGTTTTCTACTTTGGATACAAGTCTTCATTTTGCATTATCTTCTTGAAGTGTTGGATGTAGAATTGGTGCTTCCACTAATATGTTTCCTTGTAACTTCATATGTATATATTGCTTGTGTACCTAATTTCCCTTCACAAGAGAGCTCGCGATCTTTGGAATCTCTGCGCCTTGGAAAATATGCAGAGGTGAGTACACTGTTGTGCACTGAATATTTTTGTTTTTGGTTATAGCCATTATTTCTTTGATAATTTCATATCAACTTTCTCTTGTAGTGGTTTAATGATGTCTTCAACTGATATATTTGATAAGTGTGAGAATGTTCTCAGTCGACTATGAGAAAAGCATGGAACAATTTTTACATTCTCCATTGCTTTATCTTGGACTTTGGCTGGTGTATCTTCTAGCTTTGGTTTAGCATTGTTGAAACAAGTAGCATCAATATAGTGAGTATCTATCATTCTACAAGATTGTTAGTACGTCTAATATTTTTCTTTATCTCGTGGTTGAATACTTTAGAGATTGTAGTCTTTGTTATATGTTTTCTTCTTCTTATTCTGTCACCTGTAAAGGAGCAATATTGACATATGATACTCGTACAAATCTATTATTTTTTCATTCATTTACTGCAGCAGACTATGTTGCTGCTCAGCGGCCTAGGGGAGACATGTTTCTTAAGCTATCTACACTAAAGCAATCTAACCTAGCCATGAATTACTTTCAGACTCCATAGTAGGCATGTGAATCCATTAAAATAACATAATAGGCATGTGAATCCATTAAAATAAATATCATTGCATTGTTCTCCTCTGTTATAAGACAGTGATATCTATTTGCCACAATTCAAGAACATTTTTTTCCATGTTCTTAGTCTGCTTGAGTTCGTAGTTGTTGTGCTCGCCTTAAGTTTGGTTTATTTATTTGTTAATCACCATGAGTTTGTTTTGTCTATATCTGTTGTAGTAGTTTTCTTGTTTTTGGTTATGGGTTTCATTTGGTGTCAGAGAAATTAACTCCATTGTTCCTGTGCTTGTTTTCTAAGTTTAGATTGATCAGTTCTCACTCATATCAGTAGGTGTAGATTTATTCAACATTGGTAGGGTCGTTTTGTGTTGTGAATGATCCATTTTGTTCTTTTCTCCCAGATTTTCTATTCATATTTGCCGAGAGAGAGTCTTGGACTACATGTAGAACATGGATTTTATAAATTTTGTAATAACAGTTGATTGGAAAATGGATTTTCTTGTAGTTACTTACTATGACATCTTATTAGCATATGAAATACATGTTTTAATAGCAACTAAGAGTCATGTTTTTCATAACAATACCACTGCATTGGGAAGTGGCTGGGAAATCCAAAATCAAGTGAAGATTTTAGTACTAAAGTGTAGACTATAACATTATTGTAACAACTTATCCCACAAGTGATATTTGTCCGTTTTAGGCCTAGTCCAACATGTCTATAAAATGTGTCTTTTGGATGTATTTCTTGATGTACTCAGCATCTTTCTAGTGTTCTATGATGTGGATTTTCCTAGAGTGTCACAAATACTATATTCTAAAATCTTATTGCTAGTTGTTTTTTTCAGTCAGGCGGACCTTACTTGATTGTGCCTATAGGAAGAAAAGACGGACCAATATCAATAGCTAAGCAATGATCCTTCCCCAACAACATTTGATAATACTCATTACTCTAATCCCCTGGGGAGCTGCTGGTATGAATCTTGTGTCGTAGTAAGAATACCTTCTTGATGACGAATTGTAATTTCAAAAAAGTGTGACCTTTTAAAATATTGGAAGACATTCGGTTTTAATTTCTTCTTTTACTAGTTTTTTCTTTATGGTTTATTGAAATCTTAGCCTTTTCGGTAGCTGTTCTTTTGTTGTATATCATAGTCTTTGTTCATGCAGATGGAATCCTTATGATGGAAGTTGATAGAGTTCTTTGACCTGGTGGCTACTGGGTGCTTTCTGGCCCTCCGATCAATTGGAAGACTAATTACAAGGCCTGGCAACGCCCCATGGAGGACCTTCAGGAAGAACAAAAGAAAATTGAAGAGATTGCCAACTTCTTTGCTGGGAGAAGAAATCTGAGAAGGGTGAGACTGCTATTTGGCCGAAAATGATGGATGCCGACTCATGTCGTTCTACACAAGAAGATTCTGAAGCTACACTTTGTAAATCGACAGATCCAGATGATGTCTGGTACGTCATCATTCTAAATAGTTAAGTTTTATATGTTGGAAATTCTTTCCTACTTAAAGCAAAAGCTAAAGAGAATATGCTTCTTGCCTACCATGAGTGGCAAATTTATGCTACTGTAAACCAGGTTGCTATGGATAATATGAAACATATTAAGAAACATACGAGTAGAAAGTTAAGAAAAATAAGAAGAAAATTAAATAAATTATATCCGGAATATAAACAACTTAATATCACAAAAACTGATAACGTAAAATTAGATCAATTAATAGATAATATATCTAAAATAGAATATAAATATATTCAATATTTAAAAATACAATGAATAACGAGAATAACGAATATAAAGAAAAACTTACTGAAATAATTATAGCGAAAAGGCAAGAATTAGTACATAGGCAAAATAGACTTAATAATAACATATTCGCAGGAATTTGTAAAAAATCTATAATAGCACAGAGAAAAACCATTTTTTATCCAGAAATACAAATAGAAAGTTTAGAATATAAACTTCAACACAATCTATAAATAAATAAGGAAGAATACGCGATAGATGAAAAAACATATGAAAACTATGATGGATTAAAAATAAAAATAATATTTTCTAATCTAGGAAGAAGATATAAGAAAATATGTGGCAATCTAAATTTAATGTTAGAAAAAGAAACGATAAAACTAGAAGATAGTTTAACTGCTATGATAAGAATAACTAAAGAAAATGAAGAAATAGATAGAAAAACGAAAATTGAAAAAATAAAACAACAAGCAGAAAGGGAAGTACAACAATTAGAAGAAGTAAAAAATACTAAAATTCTAGAGCTAGAAAAAGAGCTAGCAATATTAAAAGAAATGTATGAAATTAAACAAAGAGAAAAAGAACAAAAAACAAAATTAGCTAATGAAATAGTTAAATTCAAAGAAAAATTGCAGTTAGAAAACGAATTAGAGGAAAAAGAAGAAAATAGCCAAAATAATCTACCCGTAAGAATTGATGAAATAAACAACGATGATCTAGAACAACATTCAGAAACAAGTGAAACATATACGGAAATTTTAGCAAATATAGATAATGCAAGGAATTTAGAAATAAATACAGGAGATGTAGACATGGATGAAAAACCTAGCACATCAGGAGTAAAAAAAAAACCAAAAAATTCAAATCCGAAATATTATAATGAAAACTACGGACACTATGATAGAGAAAAAGCTATATGGGATAAAAAATTGAATAAAAAATGGACACCTAAACAAATAACTGAACAACATAATTCTAGATTTAGACTGTGTAGCAGATATAAATAAAACAATCCAATTATGGATACGATATATATAAAAACAATTAATAGATAACAAAATAGTAATAACAGAGACACCAGGATATATAGAAAGAACACTTATAGGAACAGTAAATTTATGATTACAAAATTTATCAGATGAAAGTTCAAAAACCTTAAGAAGTAATAAAAAATCTAGTGGCGAATTAGCCACTACAACTATGGAAATATTATATAAATATGAAGTAGCTATAAGAAATGAATTTAGTAGTATGACAACAGAGGTTGAAGAACAAAATAAAGAAAAAAAATCATAAATCAATCTAATGACAAAATTAACAATATGTAATATGTGTTACATAAATGAATATACATGTGCATTTAGAGAATACTATTATAAAGGAACATATAGCACAGAAGAAAGTAAAGAAATAAAAAAATTATATTTTACAAAATTACCAGAACCTTTTAATTCAAAAGTAATAAAAAGTTGGAACGAAGCAGAATTAACAGATACCTTAGGAGCCAGAATAAAATTCTTGCAACGATGGTTTATGGAACTATGTGAAAAACATAAAGAAGAAATAAAAATGGAAAAAATATTAGTAAAAAACATGGCATGTTGCAAAAATAAAACAACACCTCAATTTGGTTGTACGAATAGGTATTATAAGAATAGAAATAATAAAAAATACAGATCAAAATATAAATATAAAAAATCGAGAAGAAGATACTATGTAAGAAACTACAAAACCAAAAGACTATATAGACCAAAAAGAAAATTGTGGAAAATTAGGACATATAGCTAGAGACTGTAAATTACCTAAAAATCCAAAAAAAAACAAATTTCAGAAATAATAATAAACGATGAAAAATATACGCAGATAGAGTACGTAGATTATGAATTAGAAAGTGAAGATAATATATGAAATATCAGAAAATGAAATGGATAATGATATAGAAATGGAATCAGATAATGAATTCTATAATACAACAAATGACTGAAACAGATATAAAAATAATAAATAAAGAAGAACATCAAGACGAAGAATCTTTAGAACAAAAAATAATATTTGATAATAATATATTTGAACAAATAAAAGGAAAAGAATTAGATCTAAGCATAGCAAAAATATTCGAAATACCAACAATAAGAAACTGGTTTAAACGATAAAAAGAAGAATATTATGTAGTAAGTCAAAGAGAACATATCATAGATTGCAAATACACTAAAGGAAAGGCCAAAATACCAATAATAAACAAACGAATAATAAATAAAGAAATACAAGACATTAGGCTAAATCCAATTAAATATGTACATTTAGGAGGAACAGAAATACTAATAAAAACATGTTTTAGAGAAGAAATAGATACACCCATAGAAATATACTTAGCGGATGATAGAATCATACAACCAATAGAAAAAAGTATAATAAGTGCAGTAAAAGGTAACCTCATATACCAAAAATTTAAATTTATAATAAGTGCTAACTACTCAGTAGCAATAAAGTAGCAATAAATGACAGGAACATAAATAAATCACTAGTATTATATTGGAAAATGTCGGGAATAAAACTAGCCCCGGGAAGTAAAATATTTACAACTAGATGTAAAAACTTATATGTTTTAACAACAAAAAATAAAATAACAACAAAAAATAAAATAAAAAAAATAAAAATAGAAGATCCTTTTGAAAGGATAGTCACAGTCATAGATAAAAATGATTATAGTTATAATGAGATTGATATAGAAGAAGACTTAGAAATAGTAAAAGAAAGATTAAGCACATAAAAAAAAATAAACTGTGAAATACCACAAATATCATCAAAAATGAGTACCTCAAGAAGAATAAATAAAACTCCACAAAAATCAATGGAAGATGAAATAAAACCACATCATTATTACATAACGGGAATAATGTCACAACGGAAATATTTAATATTAATAGATACAGGACGAGAAGAAAACTATATTACAAGAGAATTAGTAACGGAAGATGAAATAATAACTATTGGGCAATCATGCCCCGAACTACCAAAAGCATTAATGTATACATAAGAAACTACAGAAAAAGAAATAATCATTGGAGGAGTACCAATAATAATAAAATTTAAAATATATCAAGGAAATGAAAATATTATTTTAGGAATAAAATGGTTAGAACAAGTAAAATCATATAATCTAGAAGACAAACAATTGACAATAAATTCTGAAAATAAAAGAGTAATAATAAAAAGAACTTTGGTAGGATAAAAATATGAAAATACATATACTTGCAAAGATAATAATAGAGGGATATTACAACATATATTATACACTGATGATAGATACGGGAGCAGAAGCTAATATATGCAAATATAATTGTTTACCGAAAGATAAATGGGAAAAATTAAAAACACCGATGGTAGGAACAGGATTTAATAATGAAGGAAGCATGATCACATATAAGGCAAAAAATATAAAAATACAAATATGGATAAGATATTAACTATAGAAGAAATATATAATTTTGAATTGACTACAAAAGATATGCTATTAGGAATGCCTTTTTAAAAAAAATTATACCCACATATAATAACAAAAACACACTGGTGGTTCACAACACCATGTAAACAAAAAATAGGAGCAAAAAGAGTAAATAACAAAAAACGAAAAATAACAGCATGGATAAAAGGAAGTGAGAAAATTGCACAAAAGTTAGAAAATATAAAAGAAGAAGACCCTAAGAATTAATTATATTCTCTATAAATAAAGTAAAAATAATTCAAGATAAGTTAGAATTATTATATAATGATGATCCTTTACAAGGATGGGAAAAACATAAAACAAAAGTAAAACTTGAGCTAATTGATAATAATAGTATAATAACCCAAAAACCATTAAAATATAATTTTAATGATTTAATCGAATTTAAGATACATATAAATGAATTACTAGAAAAAGGATATATACAAGAAAGCAATAGTAAGCACACAAGCCCGGCATTTATAGTAAATAAACATAGTGAACAAAAAAGAGGAAAAAGCAGAATGGTTATTGATTATAGAAATTTAAATGCAAAAACTAAAACATATAATTATCCGATACCAAATAAAATACTAAAGATAAGACAAATACAAGGATATAATTATTTTAGCAAATTTGATTGTAAATCAGGATTTTATCACTTAAAACTAGAAGAAGAGTCTAAAAAACTAACAGCATTCACTGTACCACAAGGATTTTATGAATGGAATGTATTACCATTTGGATATAAAAACGCACCAGGTAGATATCAACACTTTATGGACAATTACTTTAAACAAATAGAAAATTGTGTAGTATACATTGATGATATACTATTATATTCCAAAACACAAGATGAACATGTAAGATTATTAGAAAAATTTATACATGTAATAGAATATTCGGGTATAAGTCTAAGTAAAAAGAAAGCAGATATAATGAAAAATCAAATAGAATTCTTAGGAATACAAATAGATAAAAACGGAATAAAAATGCAAACACATATAGTACAAAAAATAATTAACTCAAATGAACAACTAGACACAAAAAGGAAATTACAATCATTCTTAGGACTAGTAAATCAAGTAAGAGAATACATACCAAAATTAGCAGAGATTTTAAAACCATTACAACAAAAATTAAAGAAAGATATAGAATATCAGTTTGATAAAAAAGACCAAATACAGATACAAAAGGGTAAAATTATTATGTAAAAACTTACCTAAACTATACTTTCCAGATGAAAACAAAAAATTTACTTATATAATAGAATCAGATGCGAGTGAAAAAAGTTATGGAGGAATATTAAAATACAAGTATGATGCCAATACAATAGAACGTCATTGCAGGTATTATTCAGGAACATTTAATAATACTGAAATAAAATGGGAAATAAATAGAAAAGAATTATATTCAGTATATAAGTGTTTATTATCATTTGAACCATATATTGTATATAACAAATTCATTATAAGAACAGACAATACACAAGTAAAATGGTGGCTAACAAGAAAAATACAAGATTCGGTAACAACAAAAGAAATAAGGAGATTGGTATTAAATATATTAAATTTCACATTTACAATTGAAGTAATAAAAACTGATAAGAATGTTATTGCAGATTACCTATCACGACAAAGCTACTCAGACTGAGACTAAGGGAGAAGATACAATTGAAAAGATACTCGAAGCTATTACTACACTTTGTACAAAAGTGGATAGTATGGACAACGAGATACAAAAGTTAAAGACTAATGAAGATAATCTGAAGTCTAAAGCTAGCATAAGTCAGCAGCATGACTATAAAAATGCGGAACTATGTCAATCGGAAGACAGCAAAAATACAGAACTAAACGGTGACGTTGGTAAAACCTAAAAATCCATAATAATTGTTTAAATACAGCTGCAGGTACAAGCCAACGAGTTAGTGAAAAACATAAGAATTCAAACTTAAACCAGTTATTCGAAAAACCATTTACCTCGAGGCTCACACCAAAAAACATATTAACTACTGAACCACAAACTTCTACATACGCAGATAGCCTACACCATGACAAAAGAACATATAACCATATTACGCGAATCTATATAGAAAATGTACACAAAATCCAAAAGTTTTTAAACCTTAAACCCAGATCTACTACAACCCAGAACCCAACCAGGATTATTTAACCCAAAAATTACAAGGTTATAATAAATTGATTGCACAACCGAAAACTAACGCCAACTTAGTAAGGACATGTTACAACTATGGATTACTAAATACAGTATATACATATGATGGAGAGGAACTAAGTGGAATACCGGAGATACATAAAGCATTTATTACTTATAAGAGAGTTACTAAGGAAAATTTATTCTATGTAGGCAACAGCAGAGATATTATACGAGGAAATAAAACCTCCG
The DNA here is from genome assembly GCA_022817965.1 of Solanum lycopersicoides. NCBI lineage: Eukaryota > Viridiplantae > Streptophyta > Magnoliopsida > Solanales > Solanaceae > Solanum > Solanum lycopersicoides. The sequence goes on along the minus strand of JAJJBR010000372.1, from coordinate 96,710 downwards.
ATACAAGTAGTAAAGATATGACTAACAAAAGATATGATAATACCGGAAGATATTGAACAACAACTAAAGATACAAAAAAGCGAGATACCCAGTTTTTATGCCAATATGAGAATAATTGGTATATCAACCATTATACAAGAGCTAGCAAATAATTATTTAAACGGAAATGCTATATGGAGCTACTATGCAAGAGATCAGTTAATGATTTATTCCAGTTCAAGGGAGCTAAGGGAAGTAGATATGGATGAAGTCCAGAGATGAATTTTATCATTACTTAAGCCAGAAGAACGACCTACAACATGAGCACTTAAGGTAGGATTTATTTCGGCAGAATTATTAACGAGGTATTGCAAGCTAATTGGTCACAAATACCCTGATCACATATGTTCAAAATGCAACGGAGAAGATAATATAATCCTAGACGTCCAGCTGGAATAAGAAATAAAGACGGAAGATAATAAGAAGATAAAGATGAAGAATCTTTAGAAAAGAGAGAAAGACGGAAGATGACAAGAAGATAAAAATGAAGATAAAAAGAAGCACAAAAACGTGCTTGGCCACACAAAGCCAAAAGTAGATATGTAAAAGTCTTGAAATGTACAGTAGTAGTCACATTATTGACTAGTAGGATAACTTAGTCAACATATGCATGTGCATTATTAAAGATATGTTGACAAGTGTAAAGTATGGTAGGTGATGTTTTAATCGAAAAAGGTATTTTCTCACTTTTTTAGAGTCGCCACTTAATTTTTAAGAAAAATCAAGAAAACTTGCATTTTCAATAGACTTAACAGAAATAATCAATTGAAAACATTTAAAGGGTTCGGGGATTCAAATTAATGTTTTAGGAAGGTGTTAGGCACCTAAAACATCCGTCTAAAACGGTTTTCCAGCAACTAATATAGTTTGGCTAAAATTTAAAATTTGTTTTTAACTTGACTAGAAAAATACTTGGAATAGTAGATAGTTAAAACACTAACTTATTTAGGTCATTTCATTTTACAAAATTATTTTAATTTTTTAAGTCGATAAAACATCTACGGCATTTGCAGGGATTCAGATTTTCCTAACTTTTAAAACTATCAACAAATAAAAAGATAAAATAATTAAAGCAAGTAAAGAGAGAGAGGGAAAGAGATTTGGGTCCAATTCCGGGTTTTTTGTCCGCCTGGACCGGTTTTTGGACCCACCTGTTTTGGGTTTTTGACCCACTTTCTTTGTACCTGTCCTAAACTAAACAGATAATAAATAATAAATACGGAAAAAATAATAGACGACAAGGGCTTAGGCCCATTACAAATAAAAATGAAAATAAAAATAAAAATAAAAAATATAAAAAAAAAGGTCTTCTAATCCAACTTCTTTGACTTCATTTAATCTTTTTAAACCTTGGGACCTGTACGTCAATTTTATGGGCTGAAGACTCGATGGATAAATTTTGAGTCTTGGGCTCTCCGAAATGCAAAGAGTGGGTTCATGGTGAACTCGAGATAGATTTTTACATGCGACAAAATGATAAGAATTAGTAACCAATAGTAATATCTCATGACCATGATGTTAGATAAAAAAGACGATTAGTTAATTGTAATCAAATAATGCACAATCGACAGTGATCAAAACTAAGTAAAATGCAAAATGGATAATCAGGAGACTAAAGCAAGCCTTAATGATCAGATTCCTCAACTTAAACTAAAGTAAATTTTTTTTTTCTTTTTTTTTTTTTTCTTTTGCAAGTTGGCTAGCAGAATGGGGGGCAAACTATATACAGACTATTCAAGCTATCAAATAATGGCTATGGTTGCACATACTTACATAGACTAAGAGAAACAATAGGAAATTTATTCACAGGGATTAACACAACCAGATTTCATAATTAACAACAAATAATAAATAAAGAGCTAGAGACAGAAAAGAGAACAAGACACAATAAGACAAAGAAGCATGAACCATAACATGAGGCAAACTAATGAAAGAAAAATCAGATCATGCGATGTATATGAACAGGAGTAAAGAACCAAAACAAAGACCTCTTTCGACTATAGGATCGCAAGAAGGAATCGTCTATAGCAGATGACCCCAAGCTTTACAAATGAACCGAGACTTTTCACTCAACAATAATAAGTTACACCATGATATTGAAAGCAACAGTAATGGATAAGCACAACTAGTTGAAACTTCACGAGAGAGATGTAAATAAACCGACATTTTTTGTTACTGGGAAATCCATAGAATCGACTTCTTTTTCCCTTTCTTTTTTTTTTTTCTTTCAGATCAACCACAACGAACTTAACCATAACCGAAAGGACCAAGTCGAGAATCATTACCAAACCATGCTTTATGCATCACAGATTAAAGAAAGGAAGCCATAAAATAAAAACGCACATTGAAAATAATGCAAACCAAATGAAACAAACAGGACTATCATGCTCGGCTGGTACAACGTCACACTAAAAATGAATCCTAAGCATCGAAATATTAAGCAATGAACCGATACTCCACGGAATAAAATGACAGTCAAGATGTTGTGGAACTATAAAGGTAAACAGATGCTCTAGCCCACAAAGAGAAACCCGACCGTTTCAAATCGAGGGACGCTACATAAAACTGAGGAAGACAAAGCGGATGGATTAATAACTATCTAAACAAATAAGCAAAACAAACAACACTCTAAACTACATGAAAGCATGCTGATACTGATTGGAACAAATAACTTCATAAAACTCAAGCATATAAATCTCGAGATAGGACATAAATATTGCCCAAGCTATCCTAGGGCGGATTAAAAAAAAAAACATTACGTCGGCACCGAACAAACTCCAAAAGACACAGCAAAGATGTATCAAGAGGAAGATAAAGCTAACTCGAAAACAAAACAACAACGAAACAAGTTAAGATAAGAGAAGGAGAGTTCACCTTTTTAGGTCAGCGAACTTGGACGGAACGAACAGGGGACGACCTCCACAAGAACTCAAACTCGACCAGAAATTGATGATTTTCCGTTTCTTCCTGAAACGTGTTTTCGTCTCTCTTTGCTATTTTCCTGAATCTTTGTAAATATTTATTTTCGAAGGTTCAAATAAAAATCTTTAACTAAATTTTCCTTCCCTTTCTTCTATAAGCTTTGTCGAAATCTTTGCTCTCTTTTTCCAAAAAAAAAAAAGCTAAAAACAAATCTCAAAAAAAACTCACCCCAAAATCTCCAAAACTTAAAAAAAAAATCCCCCCCTTTCAGTGAATCATAAAGAGAATATATATAGTTGTAGATTAGGGTTTCGAAGGAATGGGGGGAAAAGGGTAAATTGGGTCTCTGATTTCAAGCTCGTCTCTCATTCAAATTTTAAAGGACGAGGGCCTAGCTGGGTTTTTGTACGAAGAATCGTCTGTATCCCAGGGAAATCGGAAGAAGCAGCAGCGCGGAGGGCTCGGATTGAATCCAATCGTCCTTGGCACGACACGTGCCTCAATCTCGAGGTCGCGAGGACAAATTTTGCAGCCATAGCAGCTGCTTTAGCTGCTGGGAGGTACGGAAACAAACGCGTGATGCCGTTGGTTTGTCGCTTTTGGGGAAAATTCACGCGTCTTTGCTTTTCCCTGGAAATTAAATTGAGGGAGAAGGAAATGGGCCGGGTCTGGGATTTAGGAGTGGGCTGGGCATTCATTTTGGGGAAAAGAGGTGTTTGGATTTGGAGGTTGGGTCGCCAGAAATTTGGAATTGAAGGTGTTGGGATGGACTGAATTAGACATTGGGCTGGGAATTAGAAAAGGTTCGGATTTGGTTCTCCAAGGAATTAACAATTAGGTCAAACCAAATTAAATTCCGAGTTAGTTAAACTTTAAAATAAGACGAACTAATATAATCAATTTGGGAGCTTCTCAATCTTAACGAAACAAAGTATAATTTCTAGAACAAATAACTTAATTATTAACTAAATAACTCGACGCTCCAACTATTAGTTTAAGCTAAAAAGCATACTTGTCTTAAGGGTAAAATCTTTTTGAAACAAATTTTGATATTTATAAAATGTCTACATGTATAATCATGCCGTATAAAATGCATTATCACGACAATTATAAAGATCGACAAAGTTAGTTAAATAATTTGCAAAACGTATATACAAATATGTATAATATATATGTATGTTCTTAATTTTATAGAACTAACCATTTTAAGTCGTTTTGAGATTGAGAAAGCTCGCTAATTAATTACTATCGAGGAGGATCAAAATTGGGTGTCAACAGGTGGTGTGTATTATTAAAAAGACAGGTGTAAAAGTAGTAGGTAGGGATAGTTGTAATGTAAGTGTGGAGTATAGTAAGTGCATAATTATGCACTAATTCCTTTCTATATAAAGGAAGGAAGATGTAACATAAAGGGGGGGACCTGAAATAAAAAACTCTTTCAAAAAAAAAAAAATCTCAACGAAAAAATTTGTAGATAAATGGAGCAACAATCTGAAATCCAATTAGATATTTCAGATAGCATGAATAAGCAAGAAACAAAGGTATATTGTTCAAAAAATATGCAGAACTAATTTCATATATTCCTGAATATCATATATATGATTGAATAATTTTATGTTAGTTATTATGTACTAGAATTATTTGAATCATGATTTCTAGCTTATTAGCACACTGGAAACAGGGAGAAAACTTATATACTATGCCATCCTAATGTTGAAACCGGTAGGCAAGGAAAGCCGTTTAGGGGAGTAAACAAAGTTGAGGCGCTGATAAGTAGGAAGTATCCGCTAAAGTACGATGCTAGTAGTGACAGAAAAACATGATAAATAGATAATCTAGTTCATAATAATCTAATATGAATTTAATCGATTATGAATATGATAGGAAGGAATAATTGAAAACCCCCGCATAACAACGAACATGACCACATACATACATGACGAAATGATAAAAAGGTATGAAACTTTAATCTTATATATACTTCAAGGTATATAAATAATTGAATTAAGAAGAATAATATGAGAAAAAATATTTAATAATAACGAACCAGAAGATATATTAAATCAACAATGGTATGATATAGACCTACGAGATTTAGACTATGAAAAAATAGAATGGTATGATTTAGAAATAAATTCAGATTAAAATGGACTACGGATATTCACAATATTGGATAGAATCTATGGAAGATATAAAATTATTAGAACAATTAATGGAGGAAAATTTATATATGTACCAAAGAACCCAAGATATGTTATATTTAGAATATATCATAAATAACATTAAAGAAATATTTAAACTAAAACAACGAAATTACCAACTTAACTACAAAAAGTACTTTTTGGAATTATGTTAACTTTTTTCCTAGGAAGAACTGTATTTCAAGAGGGTCTCACTATACGGAAAGATATCTAGAAGTCTCTATACTTACAGTTTTGTGATATCTGATATGGTGGATTTTTACCATGTGCAATTACCATCCAAACCTGTTGGTGCAAGGTAGTTAGATACATAGTACATCATTATTTCTAATAGCCTGGCCGCTTCAATTGTAGCAAAGTAATAGGATAAACTCTTTCATTTCACCTAATACTACGTATATTGCAGCGCAAACTCAAATTTGAAGATCAAGTTTCATGGATTCCATTATTTTGCTTCTGTTGATCAGGTACAACAAAATGGAAGCATGGATAACACCAAACAAAGGCAATGGTGATGATGAAGGTCTAAAACCATTCCCTGAGAGACTTTATGATGTTCCTCCAAGAATTGCTAATGGACTAGTTTCTGGAGTCATCGTTGAGGCATATCTGGATGACAACAAGAAATGGAAGAAGCATTTTAGTGCTTGTAAGAAAATTAACAAACTCATAGACACTTGAAGGTACCGTAATATCATGGACATGAATTCTGGACTTGGAGGTTTTGCTGCAGCTCTTCAGTCTCCCAAGTTGTGGAAGAAAAGACGGAGGAATATCAAGAGATGACTAGTGGTGTCTTTTATTCAGATATGTATCTATTATATTGCAGAGAGTGTGACTCCACTGTCTTGTTTCAGGTATGTCTTCTCCTTTTCCTCCTCCTCCTCCTTCATTGTTTTCTTCTATTGCGAGTGCGAGTGTAAGTAGATGTCTGTTTTTCCAATTATTGTTAGTCACTCTGGAATGTTTTCTAAGAGGGGATGCCATTTATTTTTTAGTTCTTGGTCGTCGTCGCTGAATTGTTTTCATTTTTCTCAGTTCTTGGGTTGCAGTAGCAGGACTATTTAGTGATTGGACTAATTATATCACTTTAGTTGAACTATTTTGTGGTGTTGATTTTGTACATAGGTTGGGTCTCACAAGAGGGAACCAGTGTAATCAAAGCAAAAAATTAATAGTTCTGGCCTGTATTTGGTCTATATATGAGCGTTGAAGTTAATAGTTATGGACCGTATTTGGTCTGGCCTGTATTTGGTCACCCGATATGCCACCGCCAAGATACTGGCATACGAAGATGGCTGCTTTGATTGGGTATGTTGATGATTCTGTCTATGATAGACGACTTGATTGACTACTTTCTCTAGGTCTCTTGCAGTTTCAACTGATTTTACAATATACCTGCTACATGAAGATTTATAATTTTTATATGTCGATATACAAAGGCTTCAGATTATGGGAACTATAGTCCTACTTCATTAAATCTTAAGTCTTGTGTCCCATTTCACTAACTTATAATTTTATTTTGAATGTGCAGGAAAATGCCGGTAATTGGATTTGAATTGTGGCCAGAATTAAACTTGATCGAGTTTTTGTACTATTGTCAAATACGTTTGAATGCATTTGGTTTTTTGGAATTTATTAATATTAGAGATCTTTAAGCAATAACTTTCTAAGTATTGGTTGTACAAGACATGTTTCTCGAAGTTTATTTGAAATATATAGCTTCAATTTAATTATTAGTTAATTTTGTGCTTTAGGTCACTTGTATATTTTAGTATGTGATTATATATTGCATATATGCAATTCAAATGTGTTGTAGGACGTCGAATGTTAAAGTTACACTTTATAAGTGTTGCTTTAGATGAGATATAAAGTTACGCTTTATAAGTGTTGCTCTAGATGAGATATAAAGTTACACTTTATAAGTGTTGCTCTAGATGAGATATAAAGTTACACTTTATAAGTGTTGCTATGGATGATATATAAAAGACAACACTTTTGAAGTGTGACCAATAACTCTGTAAAGGCAACACTTTTAAGTGTAGTATAGTATAAAATAGGTGTCGCTAATGCATCACAACAAAGCGTGCCCTTATACCTCTTTGGCTACGCTTTACAAGTGTAGCCAAAGATGGCGACATTTATAAAGTGTTGCCTAATGTTAAAGGTTACGCTTCTTTAGTCCATCTCCTAGAAAGCGTTGCTTAAAGTCCTCAAGTGTAGCCTTTTATCAAAGGCCACACTTTTTGCTAGTTTAGACTACACTTTACTAGGGTGGTCGTAGGCCTAAAATGGTGTAGTGCTAGTTGAAGAACTCCATTGAAGACCAAACTAGGGGAGGGTTTAAAGGCTGTAAAGGGACGAATTCTCCATCAATTCTTCATCAAACATTAACGTATGAGATCTAATTAACCTTTGGGACTCCTTTCCCCAAAGGGTTCCTTCAAAGTTATTTCAAAAGTTGAGTTTTCATGTGAGTCTTCTCCAATCTCGAAATTGATCTTGTAAGTTACATTATTTATGATTTCTTTTGAAGGGATGGTCTAAATTGTAGAACATGACTCATTCCCCTTAGCCCTAGGTTATGATCTTAATATTAATTGTGCAATGTTGGTTCAATTGACTTGGTTATTGATTGAATTACTATTCTATGATATTATTGTATCAATTATGAAAAGATTAAGATGAATTATAGGCCAAATGTTAACTTACCAAAATTTATTACCCGAACCGTCCTAGTATAGTCATTATAACAAAATTCCTCAACCCATTGACCAACCTTCACCGACCCCTTACCTAGTTGAACCACCCAACAAACATATTATCCACCCAAAGCACCTTTCTATCCAAATCCATCACGATACCAACCCCCATATCAGTCTGAATCTGTAACACCCTAAAACAAACTAAGGTTAACTAGAGCTTCGTGAATGTTTCATAAGTTAGTTTTGTGTTAAAATGAGTTAAAATGATGTTCTTAGGAAGTGTGTGAATTTTAGTGACGTTTGGAGATCAAACATCCAAGAATGTCCATGACGTTCGGAAGATATGCCTTAGAAAGTGCTTGTGTGTCTTCATGTGTTTTAGTGAGTTTTACGTGTTCGTTTTAATCGAAATTGATATTTGATTTCCCTAAGACCTAGATGACTTAGTATAGTGGTTTAACTTTCAGGTAAGACCCCACCTAGGACCCATGAGGGGCCCTAGAAGAGGACCCCATCCATTTGGCAAGAGGCTGCCAAGCAGTGACGAACGACGGCCAGAAGGGATGGACCATTTGTCAACCAACGGCACATCGACCTTGGGCGTCGATTGTCCCTGCAAGAGTATAAAAGCCTGCACAGGTTATAGTTGAAGTCCTAATCGACGGACCGCTTATAAGGGGCGTCGATTGGGAGACAGTCCGTTTGTTTGGTAGGCGTAGGTGGTGCTGCCAAAAGCTGCAATTTTCTGCCAAAGCTTGGGGTGTTTGGTAAATTCACCCCAAGTCTTTTATGAACCTAGGATGACATTTTTAGGGTCTTTTAGGTATATTAAGAGTGTTCAGACACTTAGACCTAATTTTAGACTTCATTTTCTAAAACCCAAAACCCTCTCACAAGAAAGACTCTCTAAAACTCCATAGACGCTAAGACTCAAGGAAGAACTAGGAGGGCTGTTGGTGGAAGTTTCTTCATAAAAAATCAGTGGGTTTCCTTCTGTTTGAGGTATGGTAGTCATCCTTGAATCCTCTTTCATTCAAGGAGTCATTTCTAAAAGATTTCAAAAAGGGTTTTCAAACCCAATCTTCTTCTATCTTTAGTTCTAAGCATGGGTTTTCATATAAAAGTGTTTTAATGATTGAAATAACTTGTTTCTAGTATTAATTGGTGATTTTAATATCAAAATCCTAATGAACCCATGATGATGCATATTTCCAACTTCTAGCTTTAAAAATGGGTTAAATGAATATTATTGTGTATTGTTTGAGCTTTTGTTTCTTTATGTTGATATTATGGTTTTAGCTACTGCCCAAAGGGCTAATTTATGATGAATTGTTGAGTAAATTGTAAATAGGTGTTGAAAGCATTGGAAGAATGGTAAGTTGGTCTCATTGTTAACTTTTATTATGAAATGGTTTTGAGTGGTATGGTTCACCTTCTTGGTGGCGGTGTTAACTTTATGTATATGGATATATTAAGTATGTATTGCGAGTATGTCTTTGAAGGCCTAATGTGTGAAGTAAAGTGATAATGATGCATGGTTCTTGTTGAATTGCATTATGAAGTTTGAATTGTATGATTTGCTTAGATTATGCCAAATGACAGTAAGTGTGTATGTTGAGCATGCTAGTGTGTAAGAAATGATGAATGAAGGTGTAAGCAGTCTAAGAATTCTATGTTATTAATGGTGATTATGTTCAAGGTGTGCTCACATGTACACGCACCACACTTTAATGAATGAATGAAGTTAGAAATGTATTAAGGGAGTCCTTGGGGTGAGACTACCTCTCGTTAGTTGAGATGATGTTTAGTAGCAACCTCACTCTCTTCTAGAGCTTTCTAAGATAGGTCGGAGGAGACAGGGGGAATGTGCTCTTTCGTAAGTTGAGATGTGGTGCCCAGAAGTTGTCCTTAACCTATAGTATATAATGTTGATACTCCATGGGGAGTTATGCGCTTAGCACTGAGAGGATATGAAGAAGGAGTGGTTACACTCGTTAGTTGCAGATCTGTATTCCAATGTACCTCTTGAGATGAGTGCTCCTCATTAGTAAGAATGAGTTATTTAGTAGCAATATCCTTATCTTTTAACAAATGCACCCTATAGGTTGTTTGCTATTGGATAAGCAATGTAAAAGATAAGAATGGCCGTACCATAGGCAAGTGGGTATCCTCATCCGATAAGGGTAGTATCGGGATTCCATGTCTAGTTCATGGCCTATGTCGGTTTAAGGCTAATTCCCCAGAAGAAATGAAAGAACTAAGTCTCCTAAAAGAATGTACTACTTAGGGTAGGGGTGGTATGGGACGTCATCTATCTATTGCACAAGTAGACCTTCCGAAGGGGAGTCTGGTGTGTCTTATATGAAGTGTATGTGTAAACCCAGGAAATGTCATGAATTAGACCAGAGTTAAACTATTTAATAATGTTTAAACGATGTTTCCCAGACCTATTTAATGTAATATACTCATTTGGAAAGGTTAGAGCAAAAGACAAAGAAAACCTTGATGTCCGGAAACTAGCTAATTTGAACTAGTTACGTCCCTATGTTTGGTGAATGTCTGAGGTGTCCAAATGAAGTCCAAATTTGTAAAGAGACCTTGGATAGGGAGTATGTAGTACAAAGGGTACAAACGTCCGTAACAACACCCCAGGATGCACCCAAGGACGACCCAAACATAGTACAGGCTCCTGACAGCCTGCGAACAGGCAGAATTGATGGCAAGGGTCGAGTGGCTGTCACGCAGGAACCTGTCTCAAGAATTAAAGAGGTCACGCCCGCACGGAGGCTGACACACACCCACGCCTCAACCAAAAAGCTCAGAAAAATGACGATTGCCCTTGACGCGCAGCCACTTACCCAAATCTGTTAAATCGTTAATTATTGAATTTTAACTATAATATACCATTTTGGAGTGGTCTTTTGCGATGTAATCGTAATGGACGAAATAGGATATTAAGCTTAGGTTTAGAACACTTTACACTCCAAATCAGATTCAAACAATACCTCATCTCTCAAGAAACATTTTTCTTCAAACCCCGTTGAAACATCAAGAGGAACTTAAGGAAGAAGACAAAGAATCAAGGATTTCCCCTGCAAGAACTTTCGTGGATTCTTCGTCTATAATATGTGGTTCACCTTGAGGATACTTTCCCCAGAGTCCCTTTTAAAGATAATTCAAGAATTTCAAATACTAGGTTTATATTCTAGCAAAATGATTTCTCCTACTCCCAGATTTATGACTTCCGATGAAATTAATTATTTCCAATGTTAATCAGGAATTGTGAGTATGATAACCTTGTAGTATTAGATTTTCTTTGAAGCATTGTTATCTAATGATTTTCGTAGGTTTGTTCTACTATTATAATGAAACTGGGGAAGGGATTAAACTAGAATAACTCTTAAATACCTTTCCTCCTATTCTCACCAATGATTGACTTGTATATGATATGAAGATTGTTCTATTATGCTATAGTATTTCCCATGTATGATTAAGAAATGTATGTAAGATTTGAACTATCTTGAATATGTTTGAAGCAAGATAAGACTATAAGTATTGTACTCTACAGATGTTTTTGTTACTATAGATCATGATTCTATTATTATGAAAGTTGTATGATTTGCTATGTGTATATTCTGGCTAGTAGAGTGCAATGCCTCATATTGGCTATAACTGTACCTTGTGAGATCATTAAGACACGATTAATCAATTACATTTTCTCTTTATGTTTACACAAGATACTACTTTATGGAATTCTCACAAAACAAGGTTAAAATGAAAATAAATTCTACTAACCTAAAGAGATAGATTATGTTATACAATGAGTTATCTCTTGGCCTATATAAGTTTTATGATAAAGACAACTAAATTTTAAAAGGACTCTAAGCCTAACACGAGGATACATATGAAGAGTGTCCTTATCACTCTCTTCTATCTATAGTCAATGGCTCTCACTGAATTGAGCTACCATGTAATCGTGAAACTTCGGTCTCTAATACTATCTCCTATGTTTTTCAACTATTTGCCACACTGATGGTACACGTGATCACCTAGAAAAGCAGTCCATGTAGTTGGTTACTTGTCCGTAACCACCTTTTTCGTGTGGTTTATGACACCCGAGGTCCATGTTTTATCACACTGCTCTATGCGTTAAGCGAATTTTCCCCTCTGTAAATTAAAGACAAGTAATGGACATGACTAGTGGGTACTTGAAGAGTCTACTTGATATAGTAGCGTATGAACTCTACCTAGACATTAACAAGTTGGACTCTGGAAGTCTAGGAGACTTGTTCCTATAAGTATGATAGACTGAAAATATGTTTTCTGATACATATGTACTCTTATTTGATGTGTCATATATATAATTTTTAGGTTATATTGTTAATGAAGTGAGATGATTTGTTACAAGTTATCACGAAGCATAGGATTTTACCCATGCGTCCTATCTATCTCTATCTACTTGTTTGTTAATGGGCTTCACATGACCATCGAACTTGTAGGTGGGATCAGTAATGGTTTAGTATTATGTATATTGACTATTGAATATTGATGTTAACATATCTATATAATTGTCTTTATATAATCATTGCTTGAATTGATGCAATCCTAACTCTGTTAATTATGCCATGGTATGCATGAAAACATTAAATACTAAGTTACGACCTCAAGTAACACCTAATGTAGATTAACTTGATTCCACACGGCAGATGAGACTCAAGAGTTTCATCTAAGCCCTCGTACATTCATTGAATAATACATACTAAGAGTAAGAATTTAAGAACTTCTTCACACACGAAAACTTTTCAATAAATAATCACGCAGAGAGACTTTCATTAAAACATTCAAACCTTTACAATAACCACTTACCTCTAAACTAGAGATACAATATTGGACTAAGCCATAAAGACATAGACATAAACGACTTAAGACATAACGGATGATGGTAATTGTCCCTCGAATGACTGGAGACCCACCAAATACTTTATCTACACCTTAGAAAACCTTCCATTATTCCATAGGCACGTCAAACTTCCAATCCATAGCCTTTAGTCAAAAGGGAAAGAAAGAGTCGACATAGACTACTAATATGGAAGCCATGCAAAACCATGAAAAAGGGCATTTAGTCAAAACCATGCTTTTATAATTTGATTAAAACATCATAGATAAATAAGCACACATTATCCAAGAACATTAAGAAAAATCCATTAAGCACAAAATATCACATTTTTAACCAACATTACAGTAACTACTTCACTGTACAGAAGTTCAAGCTTCACTTGACACTTCTTTTTCATATCCCTCACTAAAGCTCATCCAAGATCATTAAAGGCAACACCAACGAGTACCACAGTACACCCTCCTCTAAGATGCTAATGTTCTCAAACTTGAATCATGTGACAATCCTTACAAACATCAAGCACATAAACATGACATCCTCCTGACCAAAGTGATTCCAAGTTCACTTGGGTGACGTGTTGAGCGACCGCCCATACAATCCCTTCACACACACACAAGGGATCCTATAGACTACCTAAGATATAATCATTTTCACTTAACACCATACATTCATCCAAACATGACCCACCGCTCCCTTCAAGAAGGTTATCCAAAGACTACCAAAGTGACTCCAGACGCAGAATGTCCATGATTGACGTCTTGCAAGATACGCTACGTCGTCCTTTAAGACTTACCTAAGTTAGGATCCATGTCCACATAATAAGATCTGAATTTCGTTAACTAGAATCATCTAGTATAGACTTAACTAACCTAAGAGATAAGTGGACCATTCCCTTGCCCCCTTCATACCTTAACTAGACACCCCTTAACTACTCGAGATAAGTACTTATTCCATTTACATGCTTCTTTAACTTAAGTCATTACCTTTCTTAGTTATTTAAGAGACATTCATCACATAAGGACATTCAAGTAATGGTCTTGGCGCAAGACCTAGGGACTCCAACTAACCCCTTCAAAGGCCTATTGTGCAATTCGAGATAGCGTTCCATACCACGCACCTAAACTTCATAGAACTTATCTAATGCGTAGTAAGTATCCATATGATGATGAAGAGTCATACCAACATAGAACCATGGTACAAAGCAGGAATCCGGAGTTTGTAACCTACCCGATGGAGGGTGTTCTACTGCCAATGGTAGCACATAGAATAAATCCATGGTAAGGGCACAGGTTACAGGAATATAAGCGGTTTTCTTTGTACTCTACGCCCATTCTTTAAGCTAGAGAACTCTCCTGGCATACTCACTCGGTGGCTGCTCGTTCTCATAGATTAATTCACATAAGCGTTACTACCAAAAGGGTTCCCTATCCAGTTCATAACCCAATTACATTTAACCGTACCAACAGAAGTCCACACTACGGGATACCTCCGTATAGCACAAAAGCTCATCACGACTTCTTCTAAGGATTAATGATGTCCGTTCCCACTCATCAACCCTTAGTCCATCATTCCATAATGAAGGGATACTATTACGTCTCTTCGACTGCAACGTTTCATAACCTTACGCTAGGTTTCAAGGTTTCACACTCCAAAGGACTTGTTTATCATCATTCAAGGTCTTAACATGCATTCGATTCCATTCAAGACTCAGCACCTTCTAAGGTCCTAGAGTCAAAACATCACATATTTTTATTTCATACATAGCATCAAGTAAGGGCACAAGTCTACCTAAACAAGACACAACATTACAGCTCACTTAGCACATATCGGCATAACATTCTTTGACTACTTAGGAATGACCCCTTATCAACCTTATGGTCAACATATTCATTACCTTAACATCATTCAACATAACCATATAGACCTATAGCCAAGTTAGGAAACAACATGTAGCAGACTCTAGACTCACACATATAAACACCTCGTCATAGTAATACATGATCACCTAATATGTTCAATAAGAGAACCACATACTTTAAGATTACTAGTCACGAGGTATAGGTCGCTCTATATTGATCCAGTAACTCCACATAATCGAGATCTATTCTATCAAATCGACAGTGATTGAGCTCAAGTGAGTGCCGACAAGGACATGATGAATCTAATACTAAACATAACGCGACCAAGGCCACATCATTCACATCACACCGCCACCATAAACGTGACACCATACAAATCACACAATAATTCACAGAGCTAAATTACAATAGCTATACAAAATGAATAAATACGAGTTAGGGGAAGCGTACCACCCCACTTGATCTCACCACTCTCATTCCAAGCCCTAATCATCCAATTCCATTACATACACGCCCGCGTTACCCATCAGGCCCATTCTACTTCAATTCAATAAATAAATATAAAAACTCAAATTGAATCTAACTAAATCACATAAATAGATTTATCAATCTAAGACCAATGTAGGGTATAAGTGAATACAATGCTATACATCAGTTAGAAAACCATAGACAATGTACACCTAGAATCTAAAAGGGCATTCAAGTTCATATCGATTCAATAAGCTGAATAGTCCACATAGATCTAAGAGTATTCATTACTCACTTATCCAATTGAAACAGCCTATAAACCATACATACATAATCTATACATAAATAAAAAACCCATATCAATCTACACTTGAATTCATAAATCTCAAAGCATAATCAATTCACCCATATTTTATTGAAATTAAGAGATTTGAGAAGATCAAGGGTTCATGGAGAATTTCATTGGAAAACATCAATTATACATCAATAACATCATATCTTAAGCTTTGAAAACGTTTCTTGCAAGAACCCAAGATTTAGAGTAGAAATTGGACTTTTTCATCTTTTTGAAATCTTTGAAAATAATCTTTGAAATTGGCTCTAAGGTGATAGCAAGCCTTAGATGAAGAACTCACATACCTTATTTGAAGAAACCAATGTTAATTGAAGAAGAAACTCCATTGTATACCCATCTTCAAGCTCCATCTTCACTTTGAACTCTCATGGAGATTATTGGGAAAACTTTAGGCGCGAAGGTGTTTTGATTTATGTGCTAGGGTTTGAATGAGAGTTTAATCACTTATATACTCTTAAAATACAATTAAACACCTAAAACAACCGTCCCCATGTTTTATAAGACTTGGGGTGAATTTCCTAAAACCCCCAAGTCTTAACAGAAAAACTGCAATTTTCAGCACCATCGACGCCAGCATCGACGGTCCGTGGGTGAGACCACGCCCCGTCGATGGGGCCTGGTGGTTTGGACCTTCAACTCCTCAACCAGAAGGCCACATGTCTCCATCGAAGATACCCATCGACGGGCCATCTCCTGGTTGACTGGCCGTCGTTTGAGTCGTCATTTGGACACTGCCTGGCAGTGTTGAGTTCCAAGCTGGGGTCCCCCTCTAGGGCCCCTTATGGGTCCTACGTAGAGTCGTACCCGGACGTTTACAACCCAAACATGTACGTATACGAGTTTAGGACCTTCCATATGAGTTTCATCCAAAACAATAAAACTCAACGAAACATGCTTAGACACACAAGGTCATTTCAAGGCACATCTTTCGAACGTCATGGACGTTCTTGGACGTTTGACCTCCAAACTTCATGAAACTTGACACACTTCCTATATACACCATATAAACTCATTTAAGGATCATATAAGCTCATGCATCATACATAAACATATCAAACCACACATAACCACATATGAGGCACTTAGGTGACTTAGTCGTCGAACATCTTGGTCGTCCCTTGACGTTTGACTTCCAATGCACCTAAACTCTTAACTACTACTTCTATAAAACATTATAGACCATCTTAGCACCTTAGAAAATCATGACAACCACGTTACGCTCTAGATTCACCTAAGTCATTTTCGAGATCTTACATTCTCCCCCACTTGGACAACATTTGTCCTCGAATGACACTTGCCACTATCCGAACACTTCCACGTATAGAGATTCAATTATAAAATCATAATAATACCTTATATCACTCAATCAATGATAAAACATCATTTTCACATAAGCAAGAGATTCACAACACAACAAGAAACTAGAATAGATTCTATAACTCATCATGCTATAAAACTTACAAGATTTCATTCCAAATAGTAAAAACTCATTTTATACTTACAAATATGCTCATATACATCAGTTCTAACCACCTAACAGCAATTATAGACCAAAGAATCAATTAGTCAATTTTTGAAAATCTTCACAGTGAATAGGCAGAACCTTCAGTGATTTGAGCAACCTTTTCAAAAATGCAACTTATAGGCAATTCATGATATAGACATGCAAATATGCAAAGTAACATCATATAAACACCTTTTAAAACATAATCATGGTTTCATAACATACATAATGCAAGAATTTAATGAAATTCAATTTCAACCAAGCATGCATATCATAAGGAGAATGTTTGGAACTCATTTTCCACAAAAGACTCCTACACAAATCAAGTTACTAAGAACTCTTTGTTTTAGGCTTGAATAAACACATAAGGGTACCTTACTCCCAACGACCATACTCTTCACCATACTCTCCCACTTAGGAGAAACCCATTCTAAGGTCAACATAACATCTACCTCAAGGAACTCCCTCAAGGCACCTTAAACCTTACTAATACTTTCTCACCCAAAGTCTAGAACATGAGACTAAAGATCTCAAAGGTTCAACCATATAACCATTACATCTCCCTTACTAGGTGAAACTTACCATTACTCTTTCAAATCTCTTCAACTTTCTTTCTATGGTTGGGTCTTAAACAACTTAAAACCACCTCAACAACCACTCCTTCACATTTCTAACTCTATACCTTACCATTCTTGTAAACTATACTACCTTTCAAAGTCAACCAAACCAACCTAGGGTCATCAACACCATCTTTCACACCTCATCTAGCAAGCCACATCTCATCTTTTCTCTCCCTTAACCCAATCTTCATAAAGTCACACTCACATGACCAAACACATAAGCGAGACAAGGGAAAGACACCATATACAAGGCTCTTAGGCACGATTATATGAATGAAGAAGTTAAACTTTTTCTAGCACCCAATAGCCTCCTATTCATAATGTGGCGCGCTTCACATTATAAACAAGACTCTATTAGATTATGAGACTACGACACACCCAAACCTATACTACTCCAAACCTTATTCTTCGATACTAAGCTTGTCACGACCCTCAAGTACACCCTAGAAGTTAGAGTATCCTTGAGTTCGTCACACGGAAATGAGACTTCAAGAAGTCTCATCTAAGCCTCTCGTATCATTCATTGCATTATAACATACTAAAATGAGTAAGAATTTAAAACTTTTTTCACACACGAAGAACTCTTTTCATAAACAATACGCAAGTGGAAGACTTTCATTAAAACATTAAACCTTTACAATAACGCCTTGAACCATCTAAACTTTAGAGTATACAATACTTGGTACTAAGCCCATACAAGACAAGAAATAAATACTTAAGACATAACGGATCATGTGGATATTGTCCTTGAATCGATGAGGACTCACCAATACTTCATCTTCAAACCTTAGAAAACTATCCATCTTCCATGGCACGTCAAGACTTCCAATTCCCTACAGTTTAGTCAAAAAGGGAAAAGAAGGGGTTAGCACATTAGATGTACTAAGTATGGAAGTCATGCAAAAACCATGAAAAAGGGACATTTAGTGAATAACATGCTTTTCATGAATTTTGATTAAAACATCATAGTATAAACATAAGAACAACATTTATCACTTTAGAAATACATAAGAAATTATTTAAGCAAATATGACATTTTTAAGCAACATTACAGTAACTACTTCACTGTTATAGTGAAGTCCCCTTCACTGTACAGTGAAGTTCCTTAGCTTCACTTTACACATCTTTTTACATATAATCCCCTCACTAAAATCTATCCTAAGACTCACTTAAGAACACAAAGAGAGACCGCCCATACACCCTCTCTAAGAATGCCTAAATGATCGTCAAAACTACTTAGAATGAGGTACAATCACTTACAATACATCAAGCACATAAACATGAGATCCTCCTACCAAAGGTGATTCCAAGGTTCACTTGGATGAGTGTGGAGCGATCGCCCATACAATCCCTTTCACACACACAAGGGATCCTATAGACTACCTAATATAGAGTCATTTTCACTTAACACCATAGCATACATCAAACATGACATCCTCCCTTCAAAGGTTATCCAAAGACCTACCCAAGTAACTCAAGAAGAGAATGTCCATGATTGACCTCTTCAAGATTACCTAAGTAGTCCTTAAGACTTACCTAAGTTAGGATCATGTCCACATAATCAATCACATTCCATTAACTAGAATCATTACTAAGACTTATTTAAGTAAGAGATGAAGTGACCATTCCCTTGCCCCCTTAATACCTTAACTAAACAACCCTTAACTACTCGAGATAAGTACTTATTCATTTAACATGCTTTGTTAACTTAAGTCATTACATTTCTTAGTTCATTTAAGAGACATTCATCACATAAGGACATTCAAGTAATGGTCTTGGCGAAGACCTAGGGACTCCAACTAACACCTTCAAAGCCTATTGTGCAATGTCTTGATAGCGTCCCATACCACCACCTAAACTTCATAGAACTTCTCTAATGCTAGTAAGTATCCCATATGATGAGAATGGCAATAACCGACATACCATGGTAGCAAAGCATGGAATCCGGAGTTGTAACCTACTCCTGGAGGTGTTCTACTTGCCAATGGTAGAACATAGACACATCCCATGTAGGCATGGTTAAGGAATATTAAGGGCTTCTTTGTACTCTAGCTTCATTCTTTAACTAGAGATACTTCCCTTGCCATACTCACTCGATTCTAGCCTTCGTTCTCATAGATTAATTCACATTAAGGTTCATACAAAAGGGTTCCATATCAAGTTCATAACCCAATTACATTTACCGTACCAAAGAAAGGTCCACTAGGGAAACCTCCGTATAGCAGTAAGAAGCTCATCATGACTTTCCTAAGGATTTATATGATGTCGTTCCAGACAATCAACCTTAAGTCCATCATTCATTACATGAAGGATACTATTACGGCTTTCGACTTCTAGTTTCATAACCTTACCGCTAGGTTCAAGGTTTCACATAAAGGACCTTCTTATCATCATTCAAGGTCTTACATAGCATTCATACATTCAAGACTAAGAATCTTTTGGTCCTAATTCAAAACATCACATATTCATATTCATACATGCATCAAGTAAGGGACACAAGTCTACCTAAACAAGACACAACATTACATCACTTTAGCACATATAGCATAACATTCTTTAGACACTTAGGAATGACCCTTATCAACCTTATGTCAACCTATTCATTACCTTAACATCATCAACATAACCATTATAGACTCATATAGCCAAGTTAGGAACAACCATGTAGCAACTCTAAGATTACACATATAAACACATAGTCATAGTATAACATGATCACCTAATAATTTCAATAAGAGAACACATACTTTCACATTACTTCACATATAGGTAGTTATGATCATAATTCACATAATCAACTACCAAATCAACATATTACTTCAAGTAGTGCGACAAGGACATGATCATCATAATACTTAAAATAAGCCGACAGGCCACATCAATTCACATAACACCGCCACCATAAGTGACCATACAAATCACACATAATTCAAGAGATAAATTACAATTCAAGAGCTAAATTACAATAGCTATACAAAATAATAATAGAGTTAGGGAAGCGTACCACCCACTTGATCTCACCACTTCAATCCAAAGCTAAATCATCCAATTCATTATCATAAGGCCGTTACCCATGGCCATTAACTTCAATTCAATACATAAATCATAAAACTCAATGAATCTAAGTAAATTCAATATAGATTTATCAATCTAATACCATGTAGATATCAATTGAATACAATCCTTACATCATTAGAAAACCCATAGAAATGTACACTAGAATCTATAAGCATTAAGTTCATATCGATTCAATAAGCTTAATAGTCAATAGATCTAAGAGTATTCATTACTCAATTAATCAAATTGAAACAGCCTATAAACCATACATACATAATCTATACATAAATAAAAGCCCATAACAATCTACACATGAATTCATTAAATCTCAAAGCATAATCAATTCACCCATATTTTAGTGAAATTAAGAGATTTGAGAAGATCAAGGGTTCATGGAGAATTTCATTGGAAAACATCAATTATACATCAATAACATCATATCTTAAGCTTTGAAAACGTTTCATGCAAGAACCCAAGATTTAGAGTAGAAATTGGACTTTTTCATCTTTTTGAAATCTTTGAAAATCATCTTTGAAATTGGCTCTAAGGTGATAGCAAGCCTTAGATGAAGAACCACATACCTTATTTGAAGAAACCAATGCTAATTGAAGAAGAAACTCCATTGATACCCATCTTCAAGCTCCATCTTCACTTTGAACTCTCATGGAGGTTTTTGGAAAACTTTAGGGGAAGGTGTTTTGATTTAGTGCTAGGGTTTAAATGAGAGTTTAATCACTTATATACTCTTAAAATACATAAACACCTAAAACAACCGTCCCCATGTTTTATAAGACTTGGGGTGAATTTCCAAAACCCCAAGTCTTAACAGAAAAACTGCAATTTCAGCACCATCGACGCCAGCATCGACGGTCCGTGGGTGAGACCACGCCCCGTCGATGGGTCTGGTGGTTGCACCTCAACTCCTCAACCTGAAGGCCACATGTCTCCATCAAGAGACCCATCGACGGGCCGTCTCCTGGTCGACTGGCCGTCGTTTGGTCGTCATTTGGACACTGCCTGCAGTGTTGAGTTCCAAGCTGGGGTCCTCCTCTAGGGCCCCTTGTGGGTCCTACGTAGAGTCGTACCCGGACGTTTCAACCCAAACATGTACGTATACGAGTTTAGGACCTTCCATATGAGTTTCATCCAAAACAATAAAACTCAACGAAACATGCTTAGACACACAAGGTCATTTCAAGGCACATCTTTCGAACGTCATGGACGTTCTTGGACGTTTGACCTCCAAACTTCACAAAACTTGACACACTTCCTATATACACCATATAAACTCATTTAAGGACATATAAGCTCATGCATCATATAAACATATAGAACCACACATAACCACATATGAGGCACTTAGGTGACTTAGTCGTCGAACGTCTTGGTCGTCCCTTGACGTTTGACTTCCAATGCACCTAAACTCTTAGACTACTCTATAAAACATTATAGACCATTTAGGACCTTAGAAAATCATGACAACCACGTTAGCTCTAGATTCACCTAAGTCATTTTCGAGATCTTACATTCTCCCCCACTTGGACAACATTTGTCCTCGAATGACACTTGCCACTCTCCGAACACTTCCAAGTATAGAGATTCAATTATAAAATCATAATAATACCTTATATCACTCAATCAAGGATAAAACATCATTTTCACATAAGCAAGAGATTCACAACACAACAAGAAACTAGAATAGATTCTATAACTCATCATGCTATAAAACTTACAAGATTTCATTCCAAATAGTAAAAACTCATTTTATACTTACAAATATGCTCATATACATCAGTTCTAACCACATAACAACAATTTTAGACCAAAGAATCAATTAGTCAATTTTTGAAAATCTTCACAGTGAATAGGCAGAACCTTCAGTGATTTGAGCAACCTTTTCAAAAATGCAACTTATAGGCAATTCATGATATAGACATGCTAATATGCAAAGTAACATCATATAAACACCTTTTACAACATAATCATGGCTTCATAACATACATAATGCAAGAAGTTAATGAAATTCAATTTCAACCAAGCATGCATATCATAAGGAGAATGTTTGGAACTCATTTTCCACAAAAGACTCCTACACAAATCAAGTTACTAAGAACTCTTTGTTTTAGGCTTGAATAAACACATAACGGTACCTCACTCCCAACAACCATACTCTTCACCATACTCCCCACTTAGGAGAAACCCATTCTAAGGTCAACATAACATCTACCTCAAGGAACTCCCTCAAGGCACCTTAAACCTTACTAATACTTTCTCACCCAAAGTCTAGAACATGAGAACTAAAGACTCTCAAAGGTTCAACCATATAACCATTACATCTCCCTTACTAGGTGAAACTTACCATTACTCTTTCAAATCTCTTCAACTTCCTTTCTATGGTTGGGTCTTAAACAACTTAAAACCACCTCAACAACCACTCCTTCACATTTCTAACTCTATACCTTACCATTCTTGTAAACTATACTACCTTTCAAAGTCAACCAAACCAACCTAGGGTCATCAACACCATCTTTCACACCTCATCTAGCAAGCCACATCTCATCTTTTCTCTCCCTCAACCCAATCTTCATAAAGTCACACTCACATGACCAAACACATAAGGAGACAAGGGAAAGACACCATATACAAGGCTCTTAGGCACGATTATATGAATGAAGAAGTGAAACTTTTTCTAGCACCCAATAGCCTCCTATTCATAATGTGGCGCGCTTCACATTATAAACAAGACTCTATTAGATGTGGTTTATGAGACAACTACGACACTCCCAAACCTTATGCTCTGATACCAAGCTTGTCACGACCCTCAAGTACACCCTAGAAGTTAGAGTATCCTTGAGTTCGTCACACGGAAATGAGACTTCAAGAAGTCTCATCTAAGCCTCTCGTATCATTCATTGCATAATAACATACTAAAATGAGTAAGAATTTAAAACTTTCTTCACACACGAAGAACTCTTTTCATAAACAATACGCAAGGAAGACTTTCATTAAAACATTAAACCTTTACAATAACCCTTGAACCATCTAAACTTTAGAGTATACAATACTTGGACTAAGCCCATACAAGACAAAAATAAAGACTTAAGACATAACGGATCATGTGGATATTGTCCTGAATCGATGAGGACTCACCAATACTTCATCTTCAACCTTAGAAACCTATCCATCCTCCATGGCACATCAAGACTTCCAATTCCCTACACTTTAGTCAAAAAGGGAAAAGAAGGGGTTAGCACATTAGATGTACTAAGTATGGAAGTCATGCAAAAACCATGAAAAAGGGACATTTAGTCAATAACATGCTTTTCATGAATTTTGATTAAAACATCATAGTATAAACATAAGAACAACATTTATCACTTTAGAAATACATAAGAAATCATTTAAGCAAATATCACATTTTAAGCAACATTACAGTAACTACTTCACTGTTACAGTGAAGTCCTTCACTGTACAGTGAAGTTCCTTAGCTTCACTTTACACATCTTTTACATATAATCCTCACTAAAAGCTATCCTAAGACTCACTTAAGAACACAAAGAGAGACCGCCCATACACCCTCTCTAAGCATGCCTAAATGATCCTCAAGACTACTTAGAATGAGACATCACTTACAATACATCAACACATAAACATGAGATCCTCCTACCAAAGGTGATTCCAAGGTTCACTTGGGTGAGTGTGGAGCGACCGCCCATACAATCCCTTTCACACACACAAGGGATCCTATAGACTACCTAAGATAGAATCATTCTCACTTAACAATAGCATACATCAAACATGACATCTCCTTTCAAAGGTTATCCAAAGACCTACCAAGTAACTCAAGAAGAGAATGTCCAATTGACCTCTTCAAGATTACCTAAGTAGTCCTTAAGACTTAC
This sequence comes from Solanum lycopersicoides, assembly GCA_022817965.1. Taxonomy (NCBI): domain Eukaryota; kingdom Viridiplantae; phylum Streptophyta; class Magnoliopsida; order Solanales; family Solanaceae; genus Solanum; species Solanum lycopersicoides. The sequence continues at coordinate 72,181 of JAJJBR010000372.1, read as the reverse complement.
CTAAGTTAGGATCATGTCCACATAATCAATCACATTCCTTAACTAGAATCATTACTAAGACTTATCTAAGTAAGAGATGAAGTGACCATTCCCTTGCCCCCTTCATACCTTAACTAGACAACCCTTAACTACTCTAGATAAGTACTTATTCATTTAACATGCTTTTTAACTTAAGTCATTACATTCTTAGTTCATTTAAGAGACATTCATCACATAAGGACATTCAAGTAATGGTCTTGGGAAGACCTAGGGACTCCAACTAACACCTTCAAAGCCTATTGTGCAATGTCTAGATAGCGTCCCATACCACCACCTAAACTTCATAGAACTTCTCTAATGCTAGTAAGTATCCCATATGATGAGAATGGGCAATAACCGACATAGACCATGGTAGCAAAGCATGGAATCCGGAGTTGTAACCTACTCCGATGGAGGGTGTTCTACTTGCCAATGGTAGAACATAGACACATCCCATGTAGGCTATGGTTAAGGAATATTAAGGGCTTCTTTGTATCTAGCTCATTCTTTAACTAGAGATACTTCCCTTCCATACTCACTCGGTGCTAGCCTTCGTTCTCATAGATTAATTCACATTAAGGTTCATACAAAAGGGTTCCATATCAAGTTCATAACCCAATTACATTTACCCTACCAAAGAAAGGTCCACTAGGGATACCTCCTATGGCAAAGAAGCTCATCATGACTTTCCTAAGGATTTGATATGATGTCGTTCCAGCCAATCAACCTTAAGTCCATCATTCATTACATGAAGGATACCATTACGGCTTTCGACTTCAAGTTTCATAACCTTACCCTAGGTTCAAGGTTTCACATAAAGGACCTTCTTATCATCATTCAAGGTCTTACATAACATTCATACATTCAAGACTAAGATCTTTTGGTTCCTAATCAAGACATCACATATTCATATTCATACATGCATCAAGTAAGGGACACAAGTCTACCTAAACAAGACACAACATTACATCACTTTAGCACATATAGCATAACATTCTTTAGACACTTAGGAATGACCCTTATCAATTATGTCAACCTATTCATTACTTAACATCATCAACATAACCATTATAGACTCATATAGCCAAGTTAGGAACAACCATGTATCAACTCTAAGACTACACATATAACACATAGTCATAGTATAACATGATCACCTAATAACTTCAATAAGAGAACACATACTTTCACATTACTTCACATATAGGTAGATATGATCATATTCACATAATCAACTACACAAATCAACATATTACTTCAAGTAGTGCCGACAAGGCATGATCATCATAATACTTAAAATAACGCCGACAAGGCCACATCAATTCACATAACACCGCCACCATAAGTGGACCATACAATCACACATAATTCAAGAGCTAAATTACAATAGCTATACAAATAATAATAGAGTTAGGGCAGCGTACCACCCACTTGATCTCACCACTTCAATCCAAAGCTAAATCATCCAATTCATATCATAAGGCCTTACCCATGGCCATGAACATCAATTCAATACATAAATCATAATACTCAATGAATCTAAGTCAATTCAATATAGATTTATCAATCTAAGACCAATTAGATATCAATTGAATACAATCCTTACATCATTAGAAACCCATAGAAATCTACACTAGAATCTATAAGCATTAAGTTCATATCAATTCAATAAGCTTAATAGTCAATAGATCTAAGAGTATTCATTACTCAATTAATCAAATTGAAACAGCCTAAACCATACATACATAATCTATACATGAATCAAAAACCCATATCAATCTACACATGAATTCATAAATCTCAAAGCATAATCAATTCACCCATTTTTTGAAATTAAGAGATTTGAGAAGATCAAGGGTTCATGGAGAATTTCATTGGAAAACATCAATTATACATCAATAACATCATATCTTAAGCTTTGAAAACGTTTCATGCAAGAACCCAAGATTAGAGTAGAAATTGGACTTTTTCATCTTTTTGAAATCTTTGAAAATCATCTTTGAAATTGGCTCTAAGGTGATAGAAAGCCTTAGATGAAGAACTACATACCTTATTTGAAGAACCAATGCTAATTGAAGAAGAAACTCCATTGATACCCATCTTCAAGCTCATCTTCACTTTGAACTCTCATGGAGGTTTTTGGGAAAACTTTAGGGGAAGGTGTTTTGATTTAGTGCTAGGGTTTAATGAGAGTTTAATCACTTATATACTCTTAAAATACCCATAAACACCTAAAACAACCGTCCCCATTTTTATAAGACTTGGGGTGAATTTCCCAAAACCCCAAGTCTTAACAGAAAACTGCAAATTTCAGCACCATCGACGCCAGCATCGACGGTCCGTGGTGAGACCACGCCCCGTCGATGGGGCTCTGTGGTTTGCACCTTCAACTCCTCAACCTGAAGGCCACATGTATCCATCAGAGACCCATCGACGGGCCGTCTCCTGGTCGACTGGCCGTCGTTTGGTCGTCATTTGGACACTGCCTGGCAGTGTTGAGTTCCAAGGGGTCCTCCTCTAGGGCCCCTTGTGGGTCCTACGTGGAGTCGTACCCGGACGTTTCAACCCAAACATGTACGTATACGAGTTTAGGACCTTCCACATGAGTTTCATCCAAAACGATAAAACTCAACGAAACATGCTTAGACACACAAGGTCATTTCAAGGCACATCTTTCGAACGTCATGGACGTTCTTGGACGTTTGACCTCCAAACTTCACGAAACTTGACACACTCCTATATACACCATATAAACTCATTTAAGGACCATATAAGCTCATGCATCAACATAAACATATAGAACCACACATAACCACATATGAGGCACTTAGGTGACTTAGTCGTCGAACGTCTTGGTCGTCCCTTGACGTTTGACTTCCAATGCACCTAAACTCTTAGCTACTACTCAATAAACATTATAGACCATTTAGGACCTTAGAAATCATGACAACCACGTTAGCTCTAGCTTCACCTAAGTCATTTTCGGATCTTACATCTCCCCACTTGGACAACATTCGTCCTCGAATGACACTTGCCACTCTCCGAACACTTCCAAGTATAGAGATTCAATTATAAATCATAATACCATATCACTCAATCAAGGAGAAAACATCATTTCACATAAGCAAGAGATTCACAACACAACAAGAAACTAGAATAGATTCTATAACTCATCATGCTATAAAACTCACATTTCATTCCAAATAGTAAAAACTCATTTTATATTCAAATATGCTCATATACATCAGTTCTAACCACATAACAACAATTTTAGACCAAAGAATCAATTAGTCAATTTTTGAAAAATCTTCACAGTGAATAGGCAGAACCTTCAGTGATTTGAGCAACTTTTCAAAAATGCAACTTTAGGCAATTCATGATATAACATGCTAATATGCAAAGTAACATCATATAAACACCTTTTACAACATAATCATGGCTTCATAACATACATAATGCAAGAAGTTAATGAAATTCAATTTCAACCAAGCATGCATATCATAAGGAGAATGTTTGGAACTCATTTTCCACAAAAGACTCCTACACAAATCAAGTTACTAAGAACTCTTTTTTAGGCTTGAATAAACACATAAGAGAGGTTAAGGGTACCTCACTCCCAACAACCATACTCTTCACCATACTCCCCACTTAGGAGAAACCCATTCTAAGGTCAACATAACATCTACCTCAAGGAACTCCCTCAAGGCACCTTAAACCTTACTAATACTTTCTCACCCAAAGTCTACATGAAAACTAAAGACTCTCAAAGGTTCAACCATATAACCATTACATCCCCTTACTAGGTGAAACTACCATTACTCTTTCAAATCTCTTCAACTTCCTTTCTATGGTTGGGTCTTAAACAACTTCAAACCACCTCAACAACCACTCCTTCACATTTCTAACTCTATACCTTACCATCTTTTAAACTATACTACCTTTCAAAGGCAACCAAACCAACCTAGGGTCATCAACACCATCTTTCACACCTCATCTACAAGCCACATCTCATTTTTCTCTCCTCAACCCAATTCATAAAGTCACACTCACTGACCAAACACATAAGGGAGACAAGGAAAGACACCATATACAAGGCTCTTAGGCACGATTATATGAATGAAGAAGTGAAACTTTTCCTAGCACCCAATAGCCTCCTATTTATAATGTGGCGCGCTTCACATTATAAACAAGACTCTATTAGATGTGGTTCATGAGACAACTACGACACTCCCAAACCTTATGCTTTGATACCAAGCTTGTCACGACCCTCAAGTACACCCTAGAAGTTAGAGTATCCTTGAGTTCGTCACACGGGAAATGAGACTTCAAGAAGTCTCATCTAAGCCTCTCGTATCATTCATTGCATTATAACATACTAAAATGAGTAAGAATTTAAAACTTTTTTCACACATGAAGAACTCTTTTCATAAACAATACGCAAGTGAAAGACTTTCATTAAAACATTAAACCTTTACAATAACGCTTGAACCATCTAAACTTTAGAGTATACAATACTTGGGACTAAGCCCATACAAGACATAAAGTAAAGACTTAAGACAAACGGATCATGTGGATATTGTCCTCGAATCGATGAGGACTCACCAATACTTCATCTTCAACCTTAGAAACCTATCCATCCATGGCACATCAAGACTTCCAATTCCCTACACTTTAGTCAAAAAGGGAAAAGAAGGGGTTAGCACATTAGATGTACTAAGTATGGAAGCCATGCAAAAACCATGAAAAAGGGACATTTAGTCAATAACATGCTTTTCATGAATTTTGATTAAAACATCATAGTATAACATAAGAACAACATTTATCACTTTAGAAATACATAAGAAATCATTTAAGCAAAATCACATTTTTAAAACATTACAGTAACTACTTCACTGTACAGTGAAGTCCTTCACTGTACAGTGAAGTTCTTAGCTTCACTTTGATCATTTTACTATAATCCCTCACTAAAAGCTATCCTAAGACTCACTTAAGTCACACAAAAGAGACCGCCCATACACCCTCTCTAAGCATGCCTAAAATCCTTAAGACTACTTAGAATGAGACACATCACTTACAATACATCAACACATGAACATGAGATCCTCCTACCAAAGGTGATTCCAAGGTTCACTTGGGTGAGTGTGGAGCGACCGCCCATACAATCCCTTTCACACACACAAGGGATCCTATAGACTACCTAGATAGAATCATTCTCACTTAACACCATAGCATACATCAAACATGACATTCTCCTTTCAAAGGTTATCCAAAGACCTACCAAGTAACTCAAGAAGAGAATGTCCATAATTGACCTCTTCAAGATTACCTAAGTATCCTTAAGACTTACCTAAGTTAGGATCATGTCCACATAATCAATCACATTTCCTTAACTAGAATCATTACTAAGACTTATCTAAGTAAGAGATGAAGTGACCATTCCCTTGCCCCTTCATACCTTAACTAGACAACCCTTAACTACTCTAGATAAGTACTTATTCATTTAACATGCTTTCTTAACTTAAGTCATTACATTCCTTAGTTCATTTAAGAGACATTCATCACATAAGGACATTCAAGTAATGGTCTTAGAAGACCTAGGGACTCCAACTAACACCTTCAAAGCCTATTGTGCAATGTCTAGATAGCGTCCCATACCACCACCTAAACTTCATAGAACTTCTCTAATGCTAGTAAGTATCCCATATGATGAGAATGGGCAATAACCGACATAGACCATGGTAGCAAAGCATGGAATCCGGAGTACCTACTCCGATGAGGGTGTTCTACTTGCCAATGGTAGAACATAGACACATCCCATGTAGGCACATGGTTAAGGAATATGAAGGGCTTTTGTATCTAGTCTCATTCTTTAACTAGAACTACTTCCCTTACCATACTCACTCGGTGCTAGCCTTCGTTCTCATAGATTAATTCACATTAAGGTTCATACAAAAGGGTTCCATATCAAGTTCATAACCCAATTACATTTACCCTACCAAAGAAAGGTCCACTAGGGCTACCTCTATGGCGACAAGAAGCTCATCATGACTTTCCTAAGGATTGATATGATGCCGTTCCAGCCAATCAACCTTAAGTCCATCATTCATTACATGAAGGATACCATTACGGCTTTCGACTTCAAGTTTCATAACCTTACCACTAGGTTCAAGGTTTCACATAAAGGACCTTCTTATCATCATTCAAGGTCTTACATAACATTCATACATTCAAGACTAAGACTCTTTAGTTCCTAAGTCAAGACATCACATATTCATATTCATACATGCATCAAGTAAGGGACACAAGTCTACCTAAACAAGACACAACATTACATCACTTTAGCACATATAGCATAACATTCTTTAGACACTTAGGAATGACCCTTATAACCTTATGTCAACCTATTCATTACTTAACATCATCAACATAACCATTATAGACTCATATAGCCAAGTTAGGAACAACCATGTATCAACTCTAAGACTACACATATAACACATAGTCATATATAACATGATCACCTAATAACTTCAATAAGAGAACACATACTTTCACATTACTTCACATATAGGTAGTTATGATCATAATTCACATAATCAACTACACAAATCAACATATTACTTCAAGTAGTGCCGACAAGGACATGATCATCATAATACTTAAAATAACGCCGACCAGGCCACATCAATTCACATCACACCGCCACCATAAGTGAACCATACAAATCACACATAATTCAAGAGCTAAATTACAATAGCTATACAAAATAATAATAGAGTTAGGGCAGCGTACCACCCACTTGATCTCACCACTTCAATCCAAAGCTAAATCATCCAATTCAATATCATAAGGCACTTACCCATGGCCATGAACATCAATTCAATACATAAATCATAATACTCAATGAATCTAAGTCAATTCAATATAGATTTATCAATCTAAGACCAAGTAGATATCAATTGAATACAATCCTTACATCATTAGAAAACCCATAGAAATCTACACTAGAATCTATAAGCATTAAGTTCATATCAATTCAATAAGCTTAATAGTCAATAGATCTAAGAGTATTCATTACTCAATTAATCAAATTGAAACACCTATACATACATACATAATCTATACATGAATCAAAAGCCCATAACAATCTACACATGAATTCATAATCTCAAAGCATAATCAATTCACCCATATTTTAGTGAAAATTAGAGAATTGAGAAGATCAAGGGTTCATGGAGAATTTCATTGGAAAACATCAATACATCAATAACATCATATCTTAAGCTTTGAAAACTTTCATGCAAGAACCCAAGACTTAGAGTAGAAATTGGACTTTTTCATCTTTTTGAAATCCTTTGAAAATCATCTTTGAAATTGGCTCTAAGGTGATAGCAAGCCTTAGATGAAGAACTCCATACCTTATTTGAAGAACCCAATGCTAATTGAAGAAGAAACTCCATTGAAGACCCATCTTCAAGCCATCTTCACTTTGAACTCTCATGGAGGTTTTTGGAAAACTTTAGGAGGGAAGGGTTTTGATTTAGTGCTAGGGTTTAAATGAGAGTTTAATCACTTATATACTCTTAAAATACCCTAAACACCTAAAACAACCGTCCCACATTTTAAGACTTGGGTGAATTTCCCAAAACCCCAAGTCTTAACAGAAAACTGCCAATTTCAGCACCATCGACGCCAGCATCGACGGTCCGTGGTGAGACCACGCCCCGTCGATGGGTCTCGTGGTTGCACCTCAACTCCTCAACCTGCAGGCACATGTCTCCATACGAGACCCATCGACGGCCGTCGCCTGGTCGACTGGCCGTCGTTTGGGTCGTCGTTTGGACACTGCCTGGCAGTGTTGAGCTCCAAGTTGGGGTCCTCCTCTAGGGCCCCTTGTGGGTCCTACATGGAGTCGTACCCAGTTTCCAACCCAAACATGTACGTATACGAGTTTAGGACCTACCACATGAGTTTCATCCAAAACGAACACGTAAAACTCGACGAAACATGCTTAGACACACAAGGTCATTTCAAGGCACATCTTTCGAACGTCATGGACGTTCTTGAGCGTTTGACCTCCAAACTTCACGAAACTTGACACACTTCCTATATACACCATATAAACTCATTTAAGGACCATATAAGCTCATGCATCATACATAAACATATAGAACCACACATAACCACATATGAGGCACTTAGGTGACTTAGTCGTCGAACATCTTGGTCGTCCCTTGACGTTTGACTTCCAATGCACCTAAACTCTTAGATACTGCCTATAAAACACTTTATAACCATTTAGGACCTTATACCATCATGACAACCACGTTAGGCTCTAGCTTCACCTAAGTCATTTTCGGATCTTACATTCTCCCCCACTTGGACAACATTCGTCCTCGAATGACACTTGCCACTCTCCGAACACTTCCAAGTATAGAGATTAATAGAAACTCATAATCATACCATAACACACAATCAAGGAGAAAACATCAATTTCACATAAGCAAGAGATTCACAACACAACAAGAAACTAGAATAGATTCTATAACTCATCATGCTATAAAACTCACATCCTTCATTCCAAATAGTAAAAACTCATTTTATATTACTAATATGCTCATATACATCAGTTCTAACCACATAACAACAATTTTAGACCAAAGAATCAATTAGTCAATTTTTGAAAATCTTCACAGTGAACAGGCAGAACTTACAGTGATTGAGCAACTTTTTCAAAAATGCAACTTTAGGCAATTCATGATATAGACATGATAATATGCAAAGTAACATCATATAAACACCTTTTACAACATAATCATGGCTTCATAACATACATAATGCAAGAAGTTAATGAAAAGCATGCATATCATAAGGAGAATGTTTGGAACTCATTTTCCACAAAAGACTCCTACACAAATCAAGTTACTAAGAACTCTTTGTTTTAGGCTTGAATAAACACATAAGAAGGTTAAGGGTACCTCACTCCCAACAACCATACTCTTCACCATACTCCCCACTTAGGAGAAACCCATTCTAAGGTCAACATAACATCTACCTCAAGGAACTCCCTCAAGGCACCTTAAACCTTACTAATACTTTCTCACCCAAAGTCTAGCTCATGAGAAACTAAAGACTCTCAAAGGTTCAACCATTAACCATTACATCCCCCTTACTAGGTGAAACTACCATTACTCTTTCAAATCTCTTCACTCCCTTCTATGGTTGGGTCTTAACAACTTCAAACCACCTCAACAACCACTCCTTCACATTTCTAACTCTATACCTTACCATTCTTGAAACTATACTACCTTTCAAAGGCAACCAAACCAACCTAGGGTCATCAACACCATCTTTCACACCTCATCTACAAGCCACATCTCATCTTTTCTCTCCCTCAACCCAATCTTCATAAAGTCACACTCAATGACCAAACACATAAGGGAGACAAGGGAAAGACACCATATACAAGGCTCTTAGGCACGATTATATGAATGAAGAAGTGAAACTTTTCCTAGCACCCAATAGCCTCCTATTTATAATGTGGCGCGCTTCACATTATAAACAAGACTCTATTAGATGTGGTTCATGAGACAACTACGACACTCCCAAACCTTATGCTCTGATACCAAGCTTGTCACGACCCTCAAGTACACCCTAGAAGTTAGAGTATCCTTGAGTTCGTCACACGGCAAATGAGACTTCAAGAAGTCTCATCTAAGCCTCTCGTATCATTCATTGCATAATAACATACTAAAATGAGTAAGAATTTAAAACTTTCTTCACACACGAAGAACTCTTTTATAAACAATACAAAGCGGAAGACTTTCATTAAAACATTAAACCTTTACAATAACCCTTGAACCATCTAAACTTTAGAGTATACAATACTTGGGACTAAGCCCATACAAGACATAAATAAAGACTTAAGATATAACGGATCATGTGGATATTGTCCTCGAATCGATGAGGACTCACCAATACTTCATCTTCAACCTTAGAAACACTTCCATTCATGTCAAGACTTCCAATTCCCTACACTTTAGTCAAAAAGGGAAAAGAAGGGTTAGCACATTAGATGTACTAAGTATGGAAGCCATGCAAAAACCATGAAAAAGGACATTTAGTCAATAACATGCTTTTCATGAATTAAAACATCATAGTATAAACATAAGAACAACATTTATCACTTTAGAAATACATAAGAAATCATTTAAGCAATTATCACATTTTAAGCTACATTCAGTAACTACTTCACTGTTACAGTGACCCTTCACTGTACAGTGAAGTTCCTTAGCTTCACTTACACATTTTTACATATAATCCCCACTAAAAGCTATCCTAAGACTCACTTAAGCAACACAAAAGAGACCGCCCATACACCCTCTAAGCATGCCTAAATGATCCTTAAGACTACTTAGAATGAGACAATCACTTACAATACATCAACACATAAACATGAGATCCTCCTACCAAAGGTGATTCCAAGGTTCACTTGGGTGAGTGTGGAGCGACCGCCCATACAATCCCTTTCACACACACACAAGGATCCTATAGACTACCTAGATAGAATCATTCTCACTTAACACCATAGCATACATCAAACATGACATTCTCCTTTCAAAGGTTATCCAAAGACCTACCAAGTAACTCAAGAAGAGAATGTCCAATTGACCTCTTCAAGATTACCTAAGTAGTCCTTAAGACTTACCTAAGTTAGGATCATGTCCACATAATCAATCACATTTCCTTAACTAGAATCATTACTAAGACTTATCTAAGTAAGAGATGAAGTGACCATTCCCTTGCCCCTTCATACCTTAACTAGACAACCCTTAACTACTCTAGATAAGTACTTATTCATTTAACATTTCTTAACTTAAGTCATTACATTTTAGTTCATTTAAGAGACATTCATCACATAAGGACATTCAAGTAATGGTCTTGGAGAAGACCTAGGGACTCCAACTAACACCTTCAAAGCCTATTGTGCAATGTCTAGATAGCGTCCATACCACCACCTAAACTTCATAGAACTTCTAATGCTAGTAAGTATCCCATATGATGAGAATAGCAATAACCGACATAGACCATGGTAGCAAAGCATGCAACCCGCATGGTTAACCTTTTCAGATAAGGGTTTCTACGCAGTGATAGAACATAGACAAAATTCCTTATGTAGTCACATTGGTTAACTAATATGAAGAGCTTGTTGTTACGCTAGCCTCATTATTAACTAGAGCTACTTCCTTGCCATGCTCACTCGGTGCTAGCCTTCGATTCTCTAGATTAATTCACATTAAGTTCAATACAAAAGGGTTTCCATACAAGTTCAAACTCATTATACATTGTACCCTTCCAAAAAAGTCACTAGGCTACCTCTGTATGTGGACAAAAGCTGTCATGACGTTCCTAAGATTGGATATTATTGCCGTTCCAGCTAATCTACCTTAAGTCCATCATTCATTACATGAATGGAAAAAATTACGGCTTTCGACTTCAAGTTTAATAACCTTACCGCTAGGTTCAAGGTTTCACTAAAGACCTTCTATCACCATTGAAGTCTTACATAATAATCATACATTCAAACTAACACTCTTTAGCGTCCTAATTTCAAAGCATCACATACATATCATACATGCATCAATAAGACACAAGCTACCTAAACAAGCCACAACATTACAATCACTTTAGCACATATATCATAAACATTCTTAACCACTTAGAATTACCTTATATAACCTTATGTCAACCTTTCATTAACCATTAACATATCAACCATAACTATATATGACTCATATAGCCAAGTTAGGAACAAACCATGTAGCAAACTCTAAAGACTACACACTATAAAACACTAGTCATATTATAACATGATCACCTAATAACATCAATAAGAGAACACATACTTTCACATTACATCACATATAGGTAATATGATCATACCTTATCATACATCAAACTACACAAATCCACATATTACTTCAAGTAGTGCCAAACAAGGCCAGATAATCATAATCCTAAATAAGCGACAAGGCCATATGATCACATAAACACGCACCATAAGTACCATACCAATTCACACATAATTTCAAGATCTAGAATTACAATAGCTATACATAATAAAAATAGATAGGAAGCGTACCACCCACTTATCTCACCACTTCAATCCAAAAATAAATCATCCCAATTCAATATCATAAGGCCACTTACCCATGGCCATGAACATCAATTCTAATACATAAATCATAATACTCAATGAATCTAAGTCAATTCAATATAGATTTATCAATCTAAGACCAGAGATAATCAATTGAATACAATCCTTACATCATTAGAAAACCCATAGAAATCTACACTAGAATCTATAAGCATTAAGTTCATATCAATTCAATAAGCTTAATATCATAGATCTAAGAGTATTCATACTCAATTAATCAAATTGGAAAGCAGACATAAACCATAAATAATAACCATACAAAATTAAAAAACCCATATACAATCTACCACATGAATTCATAAATCTCAAAGAATAATCAATTCACCCATATTTTAGTGAAATTAAGAATTTGAAAGATCAAGGTTCAATGGAGAATTCATTGGAAACCACAATTACATCAATAACATCATATCTTAAGCTTTAAAAACGTTTCATTGAACAACCAAGATTTAGAGTGAATATGATTTTTCATCTTTTTAAATCTTTGAAATCATCTGAAGTTGGCTCTAAGTGATAGAAGTCTTAGATGAAGAATCACATACCTTATTTGAAGAACCCAATTCTAATTGAAGAATAAACTCCATTGTAGACCCATCTTCAAGCCCATCTTCTTTTACCTCTCATAGAGGTTTTTGAAAAACTTTAGGAGAAGAGGTTTGATTTACGTGCTAGGATTAAATGAGAGTTAATCACTTATACTACTCTTAAAATACCCCTAAGCCACCTAAAAACTGTCCCCACATTTATAAGATTGGGGTGAATTTCCCTAAACCCCAATGCTTAACAGAAAAACTGCCAAATTTCACACCATCGACCAGGCATGCGACTGTCTGGTGAGACCACGCCCCGTCGATGGGGTCTCGTATTTGCACCTGCAACTCCTCAACCTGCAGGACACATGTCTCCATATACGAACCCATCGACCTGGACGTCGCCTGGTCGACTGGCGCTTTGGTCGTCGTTGGATACTACCTGCACTGTAAGTTCCAACTAGGTGCCTCCTCTAGCCACCTTTGTCCAACATGGAGTTGTACCCAAATGTTTCCAACCAAACATTACGTATACGAGTGTAGACCTTCCACATGAGTTTCATCCAAACAAACACGTAAAACTCAACAACATCTTAGACACACAAGTAATTCAAGGCACGTCTTTCGAACGTCATGGACGTCTTGGACGTTGACACTCCTAACATCACGAAACTTACACACACTATATAAACCATATAACCTCTTTTAAGACCATATAAGCTCATGATCACACATAACACATAGAACCACACATAACCACATATGAGCACTGAAGTGACTTAGTCGCGAACGTCTTGGTCGTCCTTTGATGTTGACTTCCAAAGCACCTAAAATCTTAGCTACTGCCACTATAAAACATTATACACCATTTTAGGACCTATACCATCATGACAACCACGTTAGGCCCTAGATTTACCTAAGTCATTTTCGAGATTTTTACATTCCCCCCACTGGACAACATTCGGTCCTTCGCAATGGACACTGCCACTCTCCGAACACTTCCAAGTATATAAGATTAAATAGAGAACTTATAATCATACCTTATAAACCCAATCAAAGAGAAAACATCATGTTCACATAACAAGAAGATTCACAACACAACAAGAAAACTAGAATAGATTCATAACTCATCATGCTATAAAACTCACATCCTTCATTCCAAATAGTAAAAACTCATTTTATACTTACTAATATTCTCATATACATCAGTTCTAACAACATAACAACAATTTTAGACCAAATAATCAATTAGTCAATTTTTGAAAATCTTCACTGTGAACAGGCAGAACCTTCAGTGATTTGAGCAACCTTTTCAAAAATGTAACTTATAGGCAATTCATGATATAGACATGATAATATGCAAAGTAACATCATATAAACACCTTTTACAACATAATCATGGATTCATAACATACGTATTGCAAGAAGTTAATGAAACATGCATATCATAAGGAGAATGTTTGGAACTCATTTTCCACAAAAGACTCCTACACAAATCAAGTTACTAAGAACTCTTTGTTTTAGGCTTGAATAAACACATAACGATAGGTTAAGGGTACCTTACTCCCAACAACCATACTCTTCACCATACTCCCCCACTTAGGAGAAACCCATTCTAAGGTCAACATAACATCTACCTCAAGGAACTCCCCCAAGGCACCTTAAACCTTACTAATACTTTCTCACCCAAAGTCTAGCTCATGAGAACTAAAGACTCTCAAAGGTTCAACCATATAACCATTACATCCCCCTTATTAGGTGAAACTTACCATTACTCTTTTAAATCTATTCATCTTCCTTTCTATGGTTGGGTCTTAAACAACTTCAAACCTCCTCAACAACCACTCCTTCACATTCCTAACTCTGTACCTTACCATTCTTGTAAGCTATACTACCTTTCAAAGGCAACCAAACCAACCTAGGGTCATCAACACCATCTTTCACACCTCATCTAGCAAGCCACATCTCATCTTTTCTCTCCCTCAACCCAATCTTCATAAAGTCACACTCACATGACCAAACACATAAGGGAGACAAGGGAAAGACACCATATACAAGGTTCTTAGGCACGATTATATTAATGAAGAAGTTAAAAATTTTCTAGCACCCAATAGCCTCCTATTCATAATGTGACGCGCTTCATATTATAAACAGGACTCTATTAGTTGTGGTTCATGAGACAACTACGACACTCCCAAACCTTATTCTCTGATACCAAGGTTGTCACAACCCTCAAGTACACCCTAGAAATTAGAGTATCCTTGAGTTTGTCACACGGCAAATGAGACTTCAAGAAGTCTCATCTAAGCATATCGTATCATTCGTTGCATAATAACATACTAAAATGAGTAAAAATTTAAAAATTTCTTCCCACACGAAGAACTCTTTTCATAAACAATACGAAAGCGGAAGACTTTCATTAAAACATTAAACCTTTACAATAACCCATTGAACCATCTAAACTTTTGAGTATACAATACTTGGGACTAAGCCCATACAAGACATGAAATAAAGACTTAAGATATAACGGATCATGTGGATATTGTCCTCGAATCGATGAGGACTCACCGACACTTCATTTTCAAACCTTAGTATCCATCTTCCATGTCATGTCAAGACTTCCAATTCCCTACACTTTAGTCAAAAAGGGAAAAGAAGGGGTTATCACATTAGATGTACTAAGTATGGAAGCCATGCAAAAACCATGAAAAAGGGACATTTAGTCAATAACATGCTTTTCATGAATAACATCATAGTATAAACATAAGAAAATCATTTATCACTTTAGAAATACATAAGAAATTATTTAAGCAAATATCACATTATTAAGCTACATTACAGTAACTACTTCACTGTTACAGTGAAGACCCCTTCACTGTATAGTGAAGTTCCTTAGCTTCACTATACACATAAGTTTACATATAATTCCCTCACTAAAAGCTATCCTAAGACTCACTTAAGCAACACAAATAGAGACCGCCCATACACCCTCTCTAAGCATGCCTAAATGATCCTCAAAACTACTTAGAATGAGGTACAATGACTTACAATACATCAAGCACATAAATATGAGATCCTCCTACCAAAGGTGATTCCAAGGTTCACTTGGGTGAGTGTGGAGCGACCGCCCATACAATCCCTTTCACACACACACAAGGGATCCTATAGACTACCTAATATAGAATCATTTTCACTTAACACCATAGCATACATCAAACATGACATCATCCCTTCAAAGGTTATCCAAAGACCTACCCAAGTAACTCAAGAAGAGAATGTCCACGATTGACCTCTTCAAGATTACCTAAGTAGTCCTTAAGACTTACGTAAGTTAGGATCATGTCCACATAATCAATCACATTTCCTTAACTAGAATCATTACTAAGACTTATTTAAGTAAGAGATGAAGTGATCATTCCCTTGCCCCCTTCATACTTTAACTAGACAACCCTTAACTATTTAGATAAATACTTAAACATTTAACATGCTTTCTTAACTTAAGTCATTACATTTGTTAGTTCATTTAAGAGACATTCATCATATAAGGACATTCAAGTAATGGTCTTGGAGAAGACCTAGGGACTCCAACTAACATCAATGCCTATTGTACAATGTCTAGATAGCGTCCAATACCACCACCTAAACTACATAGAACTTCTCTAATGCTAGTAAGTATCCCATATGATGAGATTGGGCAATAACCGACATAGACCATGGTAGAAAAGCGTGGAATCTGGAGTTTTAACCTACTCCGATGGATGGTGTTTTACATGAAAGTGGTAGAACATAGACACATCCCATGTTCGCACATGGTTAAGGAATACGAAGGGCTTCTTTGTACTCTAGCCTCATTCTTTAACTAGAGATACTTCCCTTTCCATACTCACTCGGTGCTAGCCTTCGTTCTCATAGATCAATTCACATTAAGGTTCATACAAAAGGCTTCCATATCAAGTTCATAACCCAATTACCTTTACCCTACCAAATAAAGGTCAATTAGGGATACCTCCCTATGGAGACAAGAAGCTCATCATGACTTTTCTAAGTATTGATATGATGCCGTTCCATCCATTCAACCTTAAGTGTATCATTCATTACATAAAGGACACCATTACGACTTTCAACTTCAAGTTTCATAACCATACCGCTAGGTTGAAGGTTTCACATAAAGGAACTTCTTATCATCATTTAAGGTCTTACATAACATTCATACATTCAAGACTAAGACTCTTTAGGGCCTAAGTCAAAACATCACATATTCATATTCATACATGCATAAAGTAAGGGACACAAGTCTACTTAAACAAGACACAACATTACATCACTTTAGCACATATAGCATAACATTCTTTAGACACTTAAGAATGACCCTTATCAACCTTCTGTCAACCTATTCATTACCTTAACATCATCAAAATAACCATTATAGACTCATATATCCAAGTTAGGAACAACCATGTAGCAACTCTAAGACTACACATATAAACACATAGTCATAGTATAACATGATCACCTAATAACTTCAATAAGTGCACACATACTTTCACATTACGTCACATATAGGTAGATATGATCATACTTCACATAATCAAATACACAAATCAATATATTACTTCAAGTAGTGCCGACAAGGCCATGATCATCATAATACTTAGAATAACGCCGACAAGGTCACATCAATTCACATAACACCGCCACCATAAGTGGACCATACCAATCACACATAATTCAAGATCTAAATTACAATAGCTATACATAATAATAATCGAGTTAGGGCAGCGTACCACCCACTTGATATCACCACTTCAATCCAAAGCTAAATCATCCAATTCAATATCACAAGGCACTTACCATGGCCATGAACATCAATTCAATACATAAATCATATTACTCAATGAATATAAGTAAATTCAATATAGATTTATCAATCTAAGACCAAGTAGATATCAATTGAATACAATCCTTACATCATTAGAAAACCCATATAAATCTACACTAGAATCTATAAGCATTAAGTTCATATTAATTCAATAAGCTTAATAATCAATAAATTAAAGAGTATTCATTACTCAATTAACCGAATTGAAACAGCCTATAAACCATACATACATAACCTATACATAAATCAAAACACATATCAATCTACACATGAATTCATAAATCTCAAAGCATAATCAAGTCACCCATATTTTAGTGAAATTTAGAGATTTAAGAAGATCAAGGGTTCATGGAGAATTTCATTGGAAAACATCAATTATACATCAATAACATCATATGTTATGCTTTGAAAATGTTTCATGCAAGAACCCAAGATTTAGAGTAGAAATTGGACTTTTTCATCTTTTCGAAATCTTTGAAAATCATCTTTAAAATTGGCTCTAAGGTGATAGAAAGCCTTAGATGAAGAAATCCCATACCTTGTTTGAAGAACCCAATGGTAATTGAAGAAGAAACTCCATTGTATACCCATCTTCAAGCTCCATCTTCACTTTGAACTCTCATGGAGGTTTTTGGGAAAACTTTAGGAGGGAAGGGTTTTTGATTTAGGTGCTAGAGTTTAAATGAAAGTTTAATCACTTATATACTCTTAAAATACCCCTAAAAACCTAAAGCAACTGTCCCCACGTTTTATAAGACTTGGGATGAATTTCCTAAAACCCCCAAGTCTTAACAAAAAAATTGCCAAATTTTAGCACCATCGACGCCAGCATCGACGGTCTGTGGGTGAGACCACGCCCCGTCGAAGGGGTCTCGTGGTTTGGACCTGCAACTCCTCACCTTTCAGGCCACATGTCTCCATCGACGAGACCCATCGACGGGCCGTCTCCTGGTCGACGGGCCGTCGTTTGGGTCATCATTTGGACATTGCCTGGCAATGTTGAGTTCCAAGTTGGGGTCCTCCTCTAGGGCCCCTTGTGGGTCCTACGTGGAGTCGTACCCGGACGTTTCCAACCCAAACATGTACATATACAAGTTTAGGACCTTCCACATGAGTTTCATAAAAAACGAACACGTAAAACTCAACAAAACATGCTTAGACACACAAGGTCATTTCAAGCCACATCTTTCAAACGTCATGGACGTTCTTGGACGTTTGACCACCAAACTTCACGAATCTTGACACACTTCCTATATACACCATATAAACTCATTTAAGTACCATATAAGCTCATGCATCACACATAAACACATAGAACCACACATAACCACATATGAGGCACTCACGTGACTTAGTCGTTGAACGTCTTGGTCATCCCTTGACGTCTTCCAATGCATCTAAACTCATAGATACTACCTCTATACCACATTATAGACAATTTTAGGAGCTTAGACCATCATGACAACCACATTAGGCTCTAGCTTCACCGAAGTCATTTTTGAGATCTTATACTTAGCATGTTTCCTGAAGAAATGATAAATGATCCTTTTTCATGCATGTACTTATATTTTATGTGCATATACCCATACTTAGTAAATGTGTCTTACTAACCCATTACTTTATATTACTACACATGTAGGTTCCGGCCATTGAAGTTCAACGAGGTCGATTTGAAGAAGCTTGGGAACTCTTTCTCTAAGTCTTCGTAGGTCCTCATGTTCGGGGAGGCTATCTTTCATATTCCAGCTTATGAAGACTTAGTAGTTTTAAGAATATTATATTTCCATTATGTTCTTTGGATTATTTTGTATTAATGCCTATATGGAATATTGACTATTTATTGGCTAAGTCTAGATTTGTACTCTTAGATGGTTTTAATATATATGAGACGAGTTTTTAGAATATCGTATGTCCTTATGAATGTTAAGTATTAAGTCTAAGTATATTTCAAATAGAATGTAAAAGTTTTACATTTTTGCATAATTTTTGTTGATCACATGATATGACGAATGCTACGGGCTTGTCTGAGTCCTCTGAGAGGAGGACGATGACGGTCTCATCAGGGTATGCTCTCCGGGTGTGACCAACTTTGTAACAGAGCATGAGGTTGAATATACTTAGGATCAATGTCTCACTAAACCACATTACATTGTGTCTTGTTCATGGTTGTGAAGCGCACCACAATTGTGGACGAGAGGCTATGTGATGATTAGGAAACTTCACTTTTCTTGGTAATCCTATGTCGTGCCTTTAGAGTTTTGACAGTTTGTATCTTTTAGCATCTAATCCCTTTGTTGTGGTAATAGGCGATGAACACAAGTAGGATAACCGCAAGAAGAGTAGTAGAAAAGATTGCAAATGCGGGAGCTACTCCCCAAGGCGATCAAGTTCCTCCTCAAGTGCAAGTTGCTGCAAATGATCAAGTTCCGGTGAATCCTCCGGCTATGACGGATGGTGAGGTGAGGGCAGCCCTGTTCCAAATGGCCCAAGCCATCACCACCAAGCTCATGCTATTACGGCACAAGCTAAAAGAGAGGTTACACCTTGAGAGAACCAACATACTACGACTATGGCTAGCCGTTTGAGAGATTTTACGAGGATGAATCCTCCTATTCCTTGGGTCAAAAGTTGATGAAGACCCCTAAGATTTCTTTGATGAGGTCTACATGATCTTGTTTGCTATGGGGGTAAGTGCTACTGAGAAGGCTGAGCTTGCTGCCTATCAAATCAAGGACGTGGCTCAGATATGGTACAATCAGTGTAAAGGATAGTAGGGATTTAGGAGGTGGTCCCATGACTTGCGAGATCTTTAAAAAGGCCTTTCTTGACAGATTCTTCCCAACGAGACAAGAGAATCTAAGGTAGATGAGTTCATCAACATTCGTCAAGGAGGTAATAGTGTCAAAGAATACTCCTTAAAATTCATTAAGTTATCCAAATATGCTTCTTCTTTGGTTTCTAATGCTACGGATGAAATGAGTTGTTATGTAACTGGCGTGTCCAAAGAGCTTGAAGAAGAATGCCGTGCAGCCATGCTTCATGACAATATTGATCTTTCTAGATTGATGGTTCATGCTTAAAAGGTTGAGGAAAGTCGTCTAAGGAAGAAGAATAGGGAAGCTACGAAGGCAAAGTCTTTTTAAAATGGTTCTTCTAATAGGAGGCTTGATGTTAAACACAAGCCTAAGTTTAAGAATAGGTTTTCAAACCAGGTTCCTTCAAATTTCTCCAAGAATCGTAATGATAGAGGTTCTAATCCTAAACCTAAAAAATGGAGAAATATTGATCCAATATGAGAAAGACCAACTTGTGGTAAGTGTGGTAAGAAACATGAGGGTGAATGCTTTGTCAGAACTAATAGTTGCTATGGTTGTGGCAAAGGTGGCCATATAGTGAAAGATTGTCATAATGTGAGGAGTCAAGGAAAGGGGAATAGCCAAGTTCAATCAAGCGGTCCTAGTTTTGAAGCTCCAAAAAGGAATTTTTTCTATGCAGTCAAGGCTAGGGGTGAATAATAAAGCTCTCCCAATTTTGTGACGGGTATGTTACAAGCTTTCTCTGTTAATGCTTATGATTTGCTTGACCCAGGTGCTACCCTTTCTTTTGTTACACCTTTGGTAGATAGGAAGTTTGATGTACTTCCCGATGTTTTGATTGAACCCTTTTCTGTTTGTACCCTAATGGGTGACTCTGTAGTTGCAAAAAGAGTCTATAGGAAATGTCCTGTAATGCAGCCCAATAGAGTTACTCTCGTTGATTTGGTAGAACTCGAAATGTTTGATTTTGATATCATCTTGGGTAAGGATTCTCTTCACGTTTGTTTTGCTTACATATATTGTAGAACAAGGGTAGTGAAGTTTCAATTCCCTAATGAACCCATTTCAGAGTGGAAGGGGGGAAATTCTATGCGAAGGGGTCAAATCATTTCTTGTTTGAAGGCTTGTAAGATGATAGCTAAGTGTTGTTTATACCATGTGGTGAGGGTTAAAAACCTAGAATGTGAAACTCCTTCTATTGAGTCAGTCCCTGTAGTGAGGGAATTCCTAGAGGTTTTTCCTAATGACCTTCCAGGAGTTCCTCCAGAACGGGAAATTGACTTTGGCATTGACTTATTACCGGATACGAATACCAATTCAATTCCTCCATATAGGATGGCTCCGGCTGAATTTAAAGAGTTTAATCTCCAACTCAAAGATTTACAAGACAAGGGTTTCATTCAACCTAGTATTTCTCCATGGGGTGCTCTGGTATTGTTTGTTCAGAAGAAGGATGGGTCCCTTAGAATGTGCATTGATTATGTCCAACTCAATAAGGTCACCATAAAGAACAAGTATCCTCTTCGTAGGATTGATGATCTATTTGATCAACTCCAAGGTGCTAGTTACTTTTCCAAGATTTACTTAAGGTCGGGATATCACCAACTTATGGTGAGAGGTAAAGATGTTCCCAAAAGAGCTTTCGAAACTAGATATGGTCACTATGAATTTCTAGTTATGTCTTTTTGGGTTAACAAATGCCCCAGCGATGTTTATGGACCTAATCAATCGAGTTTTCCGATATTACCTCGACTCGTTTGTGATTGTGTTTATTGATGATATTTTGATATACTCCAAGAATGAAGATGAGCATGAGAGTCACTTGAGGTTGGCTTTGCAAGTCCTCAAAGAACACAAACTTTATGCAAAATTTTGTAAGTGTGAATTTTGGTTGACTTAAGTTGCTTTTCTTGGTCATATTATCTCTGGTAATGGTGTAGAGGTTGATCCGAAGAAGGCGGATGCGATCAGAAATTGGCCTAGACCTTTGACTCCCATAGACATAAGGAGCTTCTTGGGTCTAGCCGGCTATTATAGAAGATTTGTTGATGGATTTTCATCCATTGCTTCTCCTATGACAGAGGTGAAGTTTGAGTGGTCGGAAGCCTGTGAGAAAAGTTTTCAAGAGTTGAAAGATAAGCTTACCTCCGTTACAGTGTTGACCTTATGGAGGGTAATAAAGCCTTGTAGTGTATTGTGATGCTTCTCGAGTGGGCTTGGGATGTGTTTTCATGCAACATGGCAAGTTGATTGCTTATGCTTCTAGGCAACTCAAAATTCATGAGAAGAATTACCCAACTCATGATCTTGATTTAGCCGTTGTAGTTTTTTCTTTGAAAATATGGAGACATTATTTGTATGGTGTGAATGTTGATGTGTTTAATCACCATAAAAGCCTTCAATATGTGTTTACACAAAATAAGTTGAACATTCGAAAGAGAAGATGGTTAAAATTGTTGAAGGACTTTGACATGAGTATCCTTTACCACCCTGGCAAGGCCAATGTGGTTGCTGATGCTTTGACTCGTATGACTATGGGTAGTGTGTCTCATTTGGAAGAAGAGAAGAAAGAGATTGTGAAAGATGTTCATAGGTTGGCTCGCTTAGGTATGCGGTTAGAAGATTATCCAAATGGTGGTTTTATGGTCCATCATAACTCCGACTCATCACTAGTGGTTGATCTGAAATATAAGTAACATCTTGATACTCTATTGATAGAGTTGAAGAAATCGGTACTTTGTAAATTCGATGAGTCATTTTACCAAGGGAGGGATGGTGTTCTTAGGTACCAAGGGAGATTATGTGTACCCGATGTTGAGGATTAGAGAAATCAAATTCTAGAAGAAGCCCATGGTTCTCTCTATTATGTACATCCGGGTGCCACCATAATGTATCATGATCTGAGGAAAGTCTATTGGTTGGATGGTTTAAAAAGGGACATAGCAGAGTTTGTTGCTAAGTGTCCGAATTGCCAACAAGTTAAGCTTAGCATCTTAAACCGCGTGGTTTAACACAAATCATGGATGTTCCTACTTGGAAGTTGGTAGCCATCAATATGGACTTTGTTGTTGGGTTAACTCGAACTCGAAGGTAAAATGATTCTATATGGGTTATCGTGGATAGGTTGACCAAATATGCCCATTTTATTCATGTTAAGTCTACTTATACGGCCGAAGATTATGCAAGAATCTAAATTAATGAGATTGTGAGTCTTCATGGGATTCCTTTGTCCATCATTTAGGATAGAGGTGCCCAATTCACTTCTCGTTTTTGGAAGGCTTATCAAAAGGGTTTAGGTACTCAAGTGATACTTAGTACCGCTTTTCATCCTGAGACGGATGGTCAAGAGGAACGTACCATTCAGACCCTTGAAGACATGTTAAGATCCTGTGTCAATGATTTCAAGGGAAGTTGGGATGATCACTTACCTTTGATTGAGTTCTGTTACAAAAATAACTATCATTCGAGCATCTCCATGGCACCTTTTGAAGCTCTTTATGGTATAAGGTGTAGATATCCGGTTGGACGGTTTTGTCACACCCGGATTCTGGAATCCGTATATAACCGGCGTCGTTAACCTCTCAGAGGTCGCAGACAAGCCTCTTCTTAGCTTTCATCACAATCATATAGTTAAATTTGCGAAATATTTAAAACTTTTTAATACTTATTGAATTGTACTTAGACTTCATATATAATACTGCATAAGAGTGATATTCTAATGAGCTCAAACTAAACAACCATCTATTAAAGATTAAACAACTGAAATAAATGATCGTAATAATAATAATAATAGTTTGCCAATCGGCCTTATTACAAACGCTTGAACAAATATTTGAAATGAAACGCTATGGACTATCTCCACTAGCTATGTCTAATGTACTAAGCTAGAATAATAAATGTAGCATTCTCGAACTCAAGAGGACCTACCAAAGTCTACAGATCGCTAGTCCAAACTGCTTCGTCAAATCTTTAATCTTCTCTCGAACCTGCGCCTATAAAAATAGTAATAATATATTGTAACGTTCCGAAAAATCATATGTCTAATGAAGAGCCCAGTATGCCCTTAGGAGGGGTACATAGGCACCCCAATGCCCAATATTTTGAAATATTGGGCATAGTATAGAAAAATTGGCTAAGGGATATTAGCCAATTTTCTATATACGAATAAGAAATATACTTTTTGGGTTGTCATACCCCAATCCAAGATTGATGTTCAATAAATGTACCTGCAATGAAGATCCTAAGCTAAATAAAAATGACATCTCAACAAAACATATGAAGTACTAGGAATCCAAGTATCAAGCCTAGCATCATTCCACATGACCATTTAAAATGATCATGTAAATTAAGCAGTGCCCAAGGACATAGTGAGGGTCCTTGGGACAATAAGTAAACATTCCCAAAGGAACCATAAATAATAGTTAGTTAAGAAAGTACAACCAACACATGTGCAAGCACATGTGCAAGACATGTGAAGAAGCTGCCAAAGGAGGGGACCACCCTAACCGAATTCGGTTAGGGTAGTTAGGGGCAAAAACGTGCACAAGGGACCCCTCCATGTGGGGCCTAACTTCATAACTAATTCTAGACTAAAACCTACAACTAACCTAGTACCAAGCAAAATAAACTAATTAGTGCACCCGACAACCTAGGACCAAAATCGGGTTGACACTAACCTAGTACTAGTTAAAGAGACAACCTAGTACCTAACCTAGGATGGTCCAAAAGGTTAGTTATGGTCCTAAAAACTTAGGGGTACTTTATGTAATTCCCCTAGGTTACCTAATTAATTAATTTAGAAAATTAAATAATTAATTTAAAAGGGCTAAAACCGAAACTAAAAAGGAAATATTCAGATTTCGGTTAAGACAAGAAAGGGACAACCTAGTACCTAACCTAGGATGGTCGAAAGAGTTAGTTCAGATCCTAAAGACTTAAGGGTACTTTAGTAATTACCCTAGGCTACTTAATTAATTAATTTAGCAACTTAATTAATTAATTTAAAGGGGCAAAACCTAAATCACAAAGCAATTTCCAGATTTCGGTTAAAACAAGAAAAAAGACAACCTAGTACCTAACCTAGGATGGTTCAAAGGATTGGTTATGGTCCTAACGACTTAAGGGTACTTTAGTAATTACCTTAGGTCACCTAATTAATTAAATTATCAATTTAATTAATTAGTTTAAATGATCAAAATGAAATTCTTACACTAACCTAGTACAACTCAAGAAACATCCTAGTACTTAACCTAGGATGGTCCAAAAGGGTTAATTTTGGTTTCAATGACTTAGGGGTACTTTAGTACTTACCATAGGTACCTAAATTAATTAAATTAGGGATTTAAGTAATTAATATAAAGTCAAATTGTTGATCAAAACCATAGTCAACACCAATTTCCAGATTTGACTAAGTGTTATGTTCTCCTATGTTTAGTCAAATTAGGAGGGTTGTTTTGGTAATTGGTTAATTATTTTAGTAAGTTAAATTATTAAACCTAAGTTTTATAATTCAAGATCAGTTCTTAAACCTAAAAATCACGTTCAAACTCATAGAAAAGGCAACGCAAAAACAGCAAGCAACGAACGCAAGAAAAGGCAGAAAATTCCATTGATTCTCCTAGGCGATTTCAAGGTTTCTCAAAGTTTTCGTTCAAGATGGTCTTCGTAGATTAAGTTCTACTTAAGGTATTGTTTTATCTCCTGGAATTCTTTCTCCAAGAGTATTTTTCTTCGAACGATTCACAAGATCTTGAAAACTAGGGTTGTTCCCGTCGTTCTCGTCGAACTTCCCTTCTCTAGTATCCTTTTCGATATCAATGTTGAATAGGTTAGAGATTATGTTGTTGGTATGTGGTGCTGGATGTTCTTAACATGTATTGTTCTTGAATGATGAGTATTGAATGAACTTATTAACTTGTAATTGCGTAAAGTTAATCTTATCATGATAATTAATGATCGATAATATGCTAAGATAAGTCTGTGATGTGTTAAGTGAATTATGTGCCTTTGGCTGAATGTTGACTTGCTGTTGTTGTGATGTTATGAAGATGCTAAATCCATCAAATTTTAATATGATGCTGTCCAATATGTTCTTAAAACGTGACACTAAAAGCCATAAACTAAGAATTGGCTCAAAGACATCTATGAAATCATATCTTGAATAAATTGGCTATCTGGTTCCAATAAAGTTGGCTAACTCTATTTGGTCAAAATTAATATATGCTAATGGCTAGGAACTTATGTAAATGATTAAAAGATTGGCTAATGGTTCATACATATGGAAATTTAAATATGAACATACGTAAAAATTGGCTTATGCCAAAAAGAATGAATTCATTAGTCTAACATCCCAAATCTTGAGCCAATACTAATCATATGTCAATTCTTGTGTAGCAAGAGTATCAAATATATATTAAGCACTTCTAAAGTAATATCAATGAATCCATAACCAAGGGCATGACATTCATTGGGACAACTCCCAACATGCTCCACAAGAATGAACTATGAACACATGAAACTCATTGAATGAAGTGCTCATCATCCATAAACGGTGATATGAAGCTACTACACTAAAGTAAGTAAGTAACGTGAGTTATAACATAATTAAAGGGGTCTAAATTAAGTAAGTGACCAGAATGGGGTGTTAAAGGAAGTGAGACAAGTCTTACTTACACCAAAGCTAATTTGTTAAAAGAATACTCACGAATGAAGGTGTTAGAATGTGTGAGACTAGTCTCATAAACACCTAAGGATGATATGTAAGGACAATTCACATTCATCAATGTAAAGTAAGAATGATATGTAAGGACAATTCACATTCATCAATGTAAAGTAAGGATAATATGTAAGGACAATTCACATTTCATCAATGTAAAGTAAGGATGACATGTCATCAAAAGAGTAAATAAGTCTCAATCATACTCTATATGTAAGGTAAGGACAGTTCACACTTAATACTAATGATGAGATGAGAAATCATCTAATGAGCTATGATGTCCTCATGCTAGAAGCCAGCTTCCATGATGTATGAGTTGAATGTAATGGAACTTTATACTGAGCACCGATAGGCTAGCTATGAGCGGTGATGCCTTCCTTCGGGAAGGGCGGAGGTTCACGTAACTCTGATGAGATGAGACTGTCCGGCATGCTGGGTATGGGTCTCCTTATATCTCCTAGCCTTTGAACCTATACTGCCAATATAGGGATCTAGAAGGGTTCAATTCCCTATATACGCTAGCATGTTTTGGTTTCACCTTGTCCAGTGACTCCACCTCTTTTCGGTGTGGTAAAGACACTGGATTTCATGATGCTCACATGATCTATGTCGGTTAAGGTTGGAGTTCCTCAAAGTATGAAAGATAATGAAATGAACGATACAGAAGGTGTTTGTGCAAAACAATCAGGAGGTGAAATCAGATTCAAGTAATGACATTAGGTCATTCTTGGTCATGTACTTCATGATCCCGATGAGAGTCTTAAACTTCATCCGAGGTATAGCTGGTGTTTACATCAGCCTATGAATGAATGAAATGAATAATGTGAAGAACGAATGAACGAATGAACGAATGAAGCAGACTCTGTGTTTGCTAAAGAAGGCCCTCGGGTTGAGGTCCCATATGCTGGGTCCTCACTTGAGATGTCTTAATGCTATATCAACGATTCCAAGGTCTCGTGTATATGAAATGTAGAATATATAAAACATGAAAGTAATGAAATCAATGGCATAACAAATAGAGAATGGTTTATAAAATGTAATGAATACTTGATGTAATGAATAACTTGTTGTAAGGATAGTCAAATCGTGTCCAATAAAGTTTACAATAAGTAAAGGGCATAACTAATAATGAATCCTCATGTTATGAAAATGATAAAGGCAAATAAATTGGCTTATAATGATTTTATATAATTGGCAAAAGATATTAGCCAAATAAGATTGACTTATAATGACTTCTTACATTAGGCCAATAATACAATAATAGGAATAGTCACTAAAGATTGGTTTGTAAAGAATTCATGCCCAAAGTAAGCAAGATCATAAGCTTTGATGATATTCCCCAAGATCTATGCACATTATGCAATCAACTAAAGAATGAATATAGTCAATAAGTATTGACTTATAAATATATTCATGCCCCAAATTGTAGTTAAGTCATTTCCTTAATCTCTTGAATTACTTACTTGATTCATTGTGGGTATGGGACTACAATGAATCATTGCACTTGTAAGAAAAATATAGGACCAAAGGAGTTATTGAACTACACAACAACAAGAAGAAAAAGACTGAAAAACAATCTAAGTGTACAAAGAGGAACTCTCGGCCTAAGAGGATCAAAATATCAAATCTTCGCCCGAGTTGTTCTAAAATTATGTTGATGATACTAATGTCTTGTAATCATATAGAAAATGAGTTGTGTGCTTTGAATGCATTAAAATACATCATATTCATACCACAATTCACAACTAACGAATTAGGAAAGTCTAATGACTAGACTTTCCAGAAATGACATGTTGCTTAGGAAGAGCTTTCATTGATCATGCATAGCTTTATGTGTATGTGTGCATACACCCATACTTAGTACAAGTGGTGTACTAACCCCCTACTATTTACTATTTTTATAGGTGCAGGTCTGAGGACAGATTGACGACACTTCCAGCGGTTTGGACTTCAGCGTTTCTCCAAACCAATTGGTAGGTCCTCATGATTTCGAGGATGCTACAGATTTAGTCTATCCTTAGTTTTAGACATAGCTAGTTGATGTTGTCCCTAGCGTTTCTTTCGTACCTTCATTTTGAAGCTTTGTAATAAGGCCATGTTTGGCAAACTATTTATGATATATTCATCTTCAGTTTCGAATTGATTCTTTATGTTAGATGGTTGTTCTCTTATGTTGAGTTTAGTATATGATGTATCTAGTTAATAATTATATGAAGTCTATGTATGCTTCATACATATAAAAAGTTTTAAATTTTCCGCAAATTTAACTAGATGAATGTGATGAATGCAAGATGAGGCTTGTCTGCGACCTCTGAGAGGTCAACGACGCCAGTTGCGATCCGGATTCCAGAATTCGGGTCTTGACATATATGGGGTTAGTACACACTTGTACTAAGTATGGGTGTATGCACATAAATACATAAGAACTATGCATGATCAAGGAAAGATCTTCCTAAAGCAACATGCCGTTTCTAGAAAGTTACATTACTTTACTTTCTTAAATCGTTACTTATGATTCATGCTATGAATTTGACATGTTCTCATGCAATCAAGGCACATAACTCATTTTCTATATGAACATAAGACCTTAGAATTATGAACATAATTTTAGAACAACTTAAACAAAAGTTTATAATTTTGCTCCCCTAGGCCGAGAGCTCCTATTGGCATCCTTAGATTATTTTTCAGTCCTTTCTTCTTGTTGTTGTGTAGTTCAATGATCTCCTTTGATCTTATGTTTTACTTACAAGTGCAATGATTCATTGTAATCCCATACCTACAACGAATCGAGTAAGTAATGAACAAGACTAACGAAATGATTTGGCTACCCTACTTACAAGTTAGATTTATCATTCTTCTTAAATTGGGTATGAATGCATTTATAAGCCAATATTTATTGGCTATGGCCATCAATTGGTTGATTACCTAATATATAATCTTTGAGGCATATATTCATACTCCAATATTGGCATAATCCACTAACTTGTTAAAACTTCATTCTTATCAAATAATAATGATTGAAATTCTTAAGCTCTTACTTACTTAGCTCACTTTGAACTTACGTTTCTACTTCTTTTATCTATTTTTTACTTTGAACATGCTACTTTCATTCTTTCTTACTTCTTTAAAGAATTCTTTAGCATTAACGGAAGTAGATCATGCGAGCTAACATGAAATCCAGTGTCTCCCCCACACCGAAAAAGGGTGGTTCACCGGTTAAGGTGAACCAAGTCCAGTGTCTACGCCACACTGAAAATGGGGGTTCATTTGCTAAAGTGAAACCAAGTCAGTGTCTTCCCCACACCGAAAAGAGGGGTTCACAGCTATAGTGAACCAAATACTTTCCTAAGCTTTAACCGACATAGATCATGTGAGCTTAACATGAAATCCGGTGTCTTCCCCACACCGAAAAGAGGTGGAATCACCGGCCAAAGTGAAAACGAAAATGCCTAGCATTCTTAGGTGGAGGCATCCACTAGCTAGTTCCCTATGCTGACAAACATAGTTCGAAGACTAGGAGACATACGGAGACCCTGGTCCACCTGGGTGGTGATCTCGTCTCATGAGGATTACATGTGATGGCACAAGCTCATTTCTAGTCTATCGATGCTAAGCTCAAATTTATTTTACTTTATTATCTTTTAGAGTTGACTCAAACATTATGGAAGCTTGCTTCTAGTTATGAGGTTTACTTAACTCAATGGATGACTGGTCATCCCTTTCTTTACTTGATGAATATGAACTTAAGTCTTACATTATCATCATGGTGCGAGTGAGACTTGTCTCACGGATTCTAGCACCCTCTTATGTGAGTATTTTTGACATAATCGATTAAGTGTAATTGAGACTTTTCTCAGTTCTTTTAACACTCTATATTAGGTCAATTTCCATATCTTAAGCTTTTAGTTATTTCATTACTCACCTTAACTTGTTCAACGTTTATTGGTAGTTTTGTATAATTCTTTATGAAAGTTATAACTACTTATTCAGTGCTATTACGTTCACAAGTTCGTGTGAATAGGGTATGTTGGGACTTGTCCCATTGATTGACATACCTTATGTTATGAGTTCATTGATGTAGAGATTGGTATGACTTTGCATCTTTTTGAAGTAATATTGCTAGCCAATTTGTTGGCATAAATCAAACTATGCTATTATCACTAGCCATGCCAATTACTTCATAAATACATTATAGTAATATTAACATGTTAAACAAGCAAACATTTAATCTTTGATTAGCCTATACAAACAATTCAATGAACAACTTATAACAATTTCATCTTCTCGAAAACAAGTAGGCATTACAACATGTAACATTCATGTAGATAATACCCTAAGTATGCGGATCTAACATGTAGGTTTCATTCGACATTATAAATCACGAATACATACACATAATGATCAGTTAACACCACATACAAACAACATGCATCGAGATTTACATTATACATGCTACAAGAATCGTAAATCGAGAGTAACTAGGGAGATGAACATTCGATTCGTTGGGAACAACCCTAGTTTCGATATTCTTGATTTCAAAATGTTTGAAAAGCCTCTTGGAAAAAAAATTCCAGGAGAGAAAACCCATACCTTACTGTAGAATTAAATCTACGAAGATCACCTTGAACTTTGCACGAAGACCTTGAAGAACTTGCTTGAAATCGCCTAGGGTTTCTTACGTTTTCTCACTGCTTTTCGGTCTTAGCGTTTATGATGAATAACGTGAGTCTATGTCTTTAGGAACTTAATATTAACTAATTCAACTTAGACTATATAACTTAATTAAATTAAACCAATTATCTAATTACCAAAACGCCCCTCCTAAATTGACTCAAAATAGGAGAATACTTGACTTAACCAAAATCTGGAAATTACTTAGTGGTTTTGGTTTTTGACCAATTAAATTAATTAATTAAGTTGCTAATTTAATTAATTAAGTAACCTAGGGTAATTACTAAAGTACCCCTAAGTTGTTAGGATTATAACCAACCCTTTGGACCATCCTAGGTTAGGTACTAGGATGTCTCTTAGTTAGTTACCTGTCTTAATGTCACCCGGTTATGGTCTTAGGTTGTCGGGTCCACTAGTTAGTTATTTTTGGTTTGTACTAGGTTAGTTAGTTAGTTCGGTCAGTTATTTAGAGTCTAGGACCGGTTAGGGAGCTTGGCCCCACGTGGGCTGACCCGGACGCACGCCTGTCCCCAATCGCTCTAACCGAATCAGTTAGCTTGGTCCCTTGGCCGGTTGCATGTGTGCTTGCACATGTGTTGCCGTGCACTTTCCTAACTAACTATTCTGGAAGGTTCATTTGGAATGTTCACTTATTGTCCCAAGGATCCTCACTATGTCCTTGGGCACTACTTAATCTATATGATCATTTTAAAGGGTTATGTGCTATGGTACTAGGCTTGACACTTGGATGCCTAGTACCTAATGTGTGTATATGAATAATATGTGTGTTTTACCTTAGGGTCTTCATTGCAGGTACAATTATTAAACAAGCTTGGATTATATTTTAAATACTTGAGTATATATAGAAATTGGCAACACGCTTAAGCCAATATTCTATAATATGCCCAATATTTCTCAATATTGGGCATTGGGATGCCTATGTACCCCAATACACATTCTTAAAAACCTACTAGGCTCTTCACTAGACATGTACATTTTCTGGAATATTACAGGTTTGAGGTTGGTGAGTCCTCACTCCTTGGTCAAGAGATTATCTATGAAGCTATAGAGAAGGTTCGAATCATAAGAGATAGATTGAAGACAGCCTATAGTCGACAAAAGTCTTATGCCGACAATTGAAGAAGAGATCTTGAGTTTGAAATAGGTGATCATGTCTACTTGAGTTTTCACTTATTAAAAGAGGTGATGAGATTTGGTAGAAAGGGGAAGTTAAGTCCCCGGTATGTTGGTCCTTATGAGGTTTTACAACGAATTGGAAAGGTTCCCTATGATTTGAAACTACCTAGTGAACTAGCTGCGATTCATCCGGTGTTTCATGTTTCTATGCTCAAGAAATGCATGGGCGACCCAGTGTCCATTCTGCCTATTCAAGGTTTAGGGGTGGAGGAGAACCTCTCCTATGAAGAGTTTCCAGTTGAGATCCTAGATCGCTAAGTCAAGAAGTTGAGAAACAAGGAGGTTGCCTCTGTAAAAGTTCTATAGAGGAACTATCTTGTTAAGGGTGTAACATGGGAGGTTGAAGCCGACATGAAGTTCTGCTACCCTCATTTATTTAATTCTTGAGGCTAGGCATTTCTATCGATAGAGAAAGTAATGCATAATCATGAAATTGACTTGTTTTCCAAATATGTGCATGTTTTGGTAAAAGATAGTACCAACTAGAGTTTTAAGAAAATGCCTTCATACTGTATTCTTGCACTTATATGAAATATGTATGCATGTTTCTTATTGAGATTTTGTTGTTTTGTTGTTATCTTGAGAAGAATGATAGCATGATAACTTTGATGCATTGTGAGCTTATGTGGATGTGAGAAGAAAATTCCTCATTATGTGTTATGAAATGTTAAGCTCTTATGCGTGCGTCATGAATTGAGTGCTATGTGTAATGTTATGGTATATGTTGTAAGGAGTTGTGATGTACACCTATGAGCTGTGATTCATTATGATTTTATGTTGTTGATTGGTTTGGCTGCTAGTATTGAGTCTATTCTTACCCTCCAAAATATTTTAGTGTCATTCGGGGACGAATGTTCCTAAAGGGGGATAATGTAACACCCCGGAAATGTCATGACTTAGATTAGAGCTTATGCTATTTAATAATGTTTAAAATGATGTTTCCAGACCTATAATGTAATATATTCATCTGGAAAAGGTTATAGCCAATAAGATAGAGAAAGACCTTGACGTCCGGAAACTAGCTAATTTGAACTAGTTAACGTCCCTATGTTTGGTAAAGGTTTTGAGGTGTTAAATGAAGTCCAAAATTTGTAAACAGACCTTGGATAGGGAGTATGTAGTACAAAGGGTCCAAACGTTCGGTAACAACACCCCAAGGACCACCCAAAATCTCAGAAAAATTATGGGATTTGGCCCCGCTACGGGCTGCCACTTCCCTGAATCGTTAAATTCGTACTTTTGGAAATTTAACTTCATAGAAAGACCCATTTATGTGGAGGGTATTTTGGGTAATTCATAGGACGACTATATATGGATATTAGGTCAATTTTAAACCACTTTTACACGTCCAAATCAGATTCAAACAAAAATTCTCTCATCTCTCAAGAAACACTCCCTTTTCCAAACCCCATTGAAGTACAAGAAGAACTTAAGAAAGAAGACGAAGACTTCAAGGTTTTCATTCAAACTTTCGTGGATTCTTCGTCTATAAGGTATTGGTTTTTCACTCTTGGGATTCCTTTCCCCAAGAGGTCCTTTCAATGATAAGTTTCAAGAACTTCAAATAATAGGGTTTTTACTCTACAAAACGGATTTTCTTCCTAACTACAGATTTATGACTTCCATGAAAATTAATTGTTATCCATGGTTGATTAATCACGAATTTATTGAGTATTTGACCTGTAGTATTAGATTTTCTTGTGAGCATGTGGTTATCTAGATGATGGTTTCGTATGGTTGTTTCTACTACTTGATGATATGAAAACGTTGGGATTGGGACTAAAACTAAAATGAACTCTTAAATGACCCTTTACCTTATTATACATTATGGATTGATCTTGTTTATGATATGAAGAGTTGTTCTTGATTATGCTATTGAGTATTTCACTATGTTATGGTTATGAATTTTGTAAGTTGAACTAAGTTATTGAATAAGGTCCTTGGAAGCAAGAGGTAAGTCTTCTAAAGTTGTGATTACTCTACAATGTTTATGTTAGCCTATAAATCATGATGCTATGTTATGGAAGTATGTATGATGTTGCTATGTGTATATGTTGGCTATGAACATGTTCCTTGTGAGATCATGATAAGAACACGATAAATTCAAGTTACGATATTCTCTTGTATGCCTACACAAGATGACTATGTTATGTTAATCTCACAAACGAAGGGATAGAATGAAATGAAATTCTCATCTAATCCTAAAGAGCTCATGATCATGTTTATACAAGGAGTTAATCTCCTATGACCTATGATAATTTTATGATAAAAGACAACTTAAAGGTTATTCAAGAAAGGGACTTAAGCTAAGCACCGATGGACTAGATATGAGAGGCGTCCCTTCCCTAATTGGAATATAGGTCACAATGACTCTCATGAGATTGAGGCTGCCATGTAATGTGGAACTATGGGTCTCTAATACATATCCTAGTTCTTGAACTATGTTTCCACCATAGGATACTAGATAATGGATCCACCTAGAAAGCTATGTCATGTTTGGTTCTATTTTGGCCGATAGACCACTTTCTTTTGGTGTGGGGTTGTATAACACTGGATTCCATGTTTAGCTCACATGGTCTATGTTGGTTAAGGCGAATGTTCCCTTATGTAAAATGAAATACAAGTAAATGGACATTGACTAGGGTGACTTGAAGAGTCTACTTAGTATAGGTAGGGCTTTGGGACTCTACCTAGATATTGCAAAAGTTGACTCTAAGGGAAGTCCTAGGAGATTGTGCTTATATAATATGATAACATGAAATATATATGTTTATGTTACTCTTATATGATGTTGGTCATTATGAGGAATATGCTATAGGGTTATATTGTTAAATGAAGTGATGATTGATTATATTACAAGTTATATGAAGCAAAGCTTTACCCATAGTCTCCTATCTTATCTACTTGATTGTGTGGGGTTATGGGGCTTGACATGACCATTGCACTTGTAGGTTGGGGATGGGATTACTGGTAAGTGTTTTGTGTGTTATGTATATGTGATGCATTGAATATGAATGTTAACATGACTCTATGATAATATGTCTTTGATTATGATCATGTTGTATGTTGATGAAGTCCTAACTTGTA
>JAJJBR010000372.1:0-35399 GCA_022817965.1 Solanum lycopersicoides | reverse complement strand
CAGTGTTTCGCATGGATGTGCAATGAAGACATTCACATGATTTAGCATGTTTCCTGATGAAATGATAAGTGATCCTTTTTCATGCATGTCCTTA
This sequence comes from Solanum lycopersicoides, assembly GCA_022817965.1. NCBI lineage: Eukaryota > Viridiplantae > Streptophyta > Magnoliopsida > Solanales > Solanaceae > Solanum > Solanum lycopersicoides. The sequence goes on along the minus strand of JAJJBR010000372.1, from coordinate 35,305 downwards.
TATGTAATAGTGCATATACCCATACATAGTATGTGTGGCTTACTAACCCCATTACTATATATCACTACAAATTTAGGTTCGGCCATTGAAATTTAAGGAGGTCGATTTTAAGAAGCTTGGAGCTCGTTCTCTAAGTCTTGGTAGGTTCTCATGTTCGGGGATGCTATCTTTAATATTCCATCTTATGAAGACTTAGTTGTTTTAAGAATATTATATTTCCATTGTATTCTTTGGATTCTTTTGTATTAATGCTACATTGTATTCTTTGGATTCTTTTGTATTAATGCCTATATGGCATATTGAGTATTTATTGGCTAAGTCCTGATTTGTACTCTTAGATGATTTTAATATATATGAGACAAGTTTTTTGAATATCGTATGTCCTAATGAATGTTAAGTATGAATTCTTAGTATACTTCAAATAGAATGTAAAAATTTTAAATTTTTCCGTAATTTTTATTGATCACATGTTATGACAAATCTAAGGGCTTGTCTGAGTCCTCTGAGAGGACGACGACGCTGGTCTCATCTGGGGTATGCTCTCCGGGTGTGACAGTATGAATGAGTTATCATGTGTTGTATATGAAGTTATATAACTTAAGGTCTAATGGTAAGGAAGCAAGTTAAAGCTAATTTTCATTTAATGAAGTTAAGAGGGATGCTTGTAGTGTACTTAGTCCAAGAGAATCCTCAAGGGTCACTAAGTGGGAGTGGGAGTATGAGATGCTACTCTCACATTGCACTTAGTGTAACTTACCAAGTATCTTTGGAGTGGGTCCCTAGGTGAAGTCCGTAAAGTATGAATGTTTTTCTAATGTTTAGACAAGGGTGTGGACTTGTTTAGCGTGCGAGGTAAGCCTATGGTTGGTAGTCTTAAGGATCACCTTGATGTGTATTGAAGGGGTTTTATGGGTGTTCCCTTCATGTCTAACCTTAGTGAGTCTTTGGATAACTCGGTTAGGGAAACTTCAAAGGAAATGAGTTCACTATTCATGGGTTGAGTTGTTCACTGTAATGTTCACTGTGTTCACTGTAAATTTGGCTTGGTTTACTGTAAAGTTACATTTTGGTCTATTTTATGTGGTTAATGATGATTCTTATACTATTTTAACTCTAAATTTACTGAAGGTTTTACTTATTTGGCATGAAAGCTTATTTTACTAAAATGTCCCTTTTTGCATGTTTTTGCATATGACATATTTAGTAAATTGTTTTGTACTATCCCCAGACTTTTCTATATTTAATAAGTATAGGTTGGAGGTGTTTGAAGACTAGGAGGCAAAGCTTAGGAATCTACTCTCTCAAGACAAAGTATGTCCTCATATATCCGAGTGTATAGTTCTATTTCTTAGTTTCTATCTTTAAGACTTATTATGTATTTTCATTTCAATGTAAAGGGTCGTGACCTAAAGATATTTATGTCGTGTCTTCAAGTTGGCTTGTGAAGACGAGATCATTCCTTAGCTTTTATGAAAGATGTTTATTTTATTATTTTATTCGTGAAAAGTTTTTAATGCCGCACTTATTTTCATGTCTTATGTAATGAATGATAGCTAAGGCTTGTATAAGACCTCCGAAAGGTCAAGTACGCAATTGTCCCGACCTAAGGGTGCTCCTTTCTTCTAGGGGGTACTCTCGGGTCGTTACAAACTTGGTATCAGAGCATAAGTTTATGGGAAATAGTTTAGGGTCTAAAGTCTCACAAGCCACGTCTAGTAAAGTCTTGTTCTTTGGTGTGAGTCGCGACACATCCATGGATTAGGGGCTATAGGACGATAGATTTACCATTTCTTCATTACTCTTGTATCGTGCCATAAAACTTAACTCCATAAGATCTCTCTCTTCTTCTCCTTTGTCCGTGGTTTTCTAGGTGTGATCGCTTGGAAAGGGAGATGTTTCTAAGTTTGAGGCGCTTATGATGGTTTTGTGGCTAGAAGAGTAATTGTGAAGGTTAGTTTTGAGAATTGTGATGTGAAGCCATTTATGGCTATGTGTGACTGATGAGGTTGGAAGTATTATGATGTGAAATTGTATGGTGATGTAGTTCTAAGCATGGTAAGAGTTGGAATGGTTGAATGAAGTCCATTTTATGGAAAATGAGATATCTTATAGTTGTGTACAATGATAGTAGAAGAACTTAGGCGTAAATTTGAGGAGTGTTGAAAGAACGTGGTAACGTTGTGAGAAAGAAGGAGTTTCTATTTCACGAGGTTGAGCTAAGAAGTGTCTTAGAGTTTAAGGAGGTTATGTTTAAGAGAGTTTATCTAAGATTGAATCCTAAGAGGAGAGTGTTATGCTTGACTTGTAAGGTTGATGTTTAGTCTTAATGTGCATGAGTTGAGGGTAGTATGAGTTCCTACCTTGTAAGAGGTATATTGGTACTTTGAAATATGAGGCCTTGAAGATTGGTTTTACCCTAAGTGGGGGATAATGAGTTGAGTGTAAAGGTAGTTGATATCCTTATCTTTCCTTCCATCCTTATTCAAGCTTTAGACCTAAATCCTTGGTAGTTTTTTGATGGGTGAGAGTCTTGCATATTAGTATGAGTTACATTTCTCTTTATGTTATGAGTGCCTTTAATGGTATAAGGTTTTGTATGCTCTTAATTATATCATGATTACATTGGGAGAATTGGTAGTCAACCTAAAATTTCTCATGTTAAGGTGTAGCTAAAGATATTGCTTTATTGCTTCAAGGTTGTTTATCATGTTATAATGTGAGCTCGTATGATGTTGTCTCTCTTGTTGTCATGCCTTCATGTTAAAATTGCTTGAAAGATGGATTAATGAATTTTTAGCATGTTTCACTATTAAGGTCATTGTGTTCACTGTAAAGATGTTCAAAATTTGACAAATTTTGTTTTTCATGAACAATGGTTTCAATGCTTAAGAATGATGTTTATGAGCATGATTAATGTTGGAGAAGGTAGTTCCTCCATAAATAAAGAATGAGAATCTGTTTTGAAGTGTGGAAATTATTTTCCTAGAGTTGCCTGTATTGCCTAGCAAAATACTTGTCAATGTATAGTTGGTGTTCCTTGTGAGTTGGTGCTTTGACTATGAATGTTTGAGCGTTGATTTAGTGTGTTAAGTGCTGCTAGTAAGTCCTTAATTTTCTTAAAAGAGTTTAGTGTCATTCGAGGACGAATGTTGTCCCAAGTGGGGGAGAATGTAACACCCTAGAACGAACTAAGGTGAACTAGATCTTCGTGAATATTTAATGAGTTAGTTTTATGTTAAAATGAGTTACAATGATGTTCATAGGCAGTGTGTGAAGTTTGGTGACGTTTGGAGGTCAAACGTCCATGACGATCGGAAGATATTCCTTAGAAAGTGTTTGTGTGTCTTCATATGTTTTAGTGAGTTTTACGTGTTCATTTTAATCAAAATTGATGTGGAATGTTTTTTAGACCTATATTACTTAGTATTGGGATTAAACATCCGGGTACGACCCAACCTAGGACCCACGAGGGGCCCTAGAAGAGGACCCCATCCATTTGGCAAGAGGATGCCAAGCAGTGACCAACGACTGTCACAAGGGATGAACCGTTGGTCAACCAACGGCATGTCGATCTTGGGCGTTGATTGTCCCTGCAAGGCTAGCCAAGACTTCACAGGTTAGAGTTGCAGTGCCAATCGACAGACCACATCTAAGGGGCGTCGATTAGGAGACGGTCCGTTTGTTGGGTGGGCGTAAGTGGTGCTGCCAAAAGCTGCAATTTTCTGCCAAGGCTTGGGGTGTTTGGTAAATTCACCTCAAGTCTTTTATGAACCTAGGATGATATTTTTAGGGTCTTTTAGGTATATTAAGAGTGTTCAAATATTTAGACCTAATTTTAGACTTCATTTCGTAAAACCCAAAACCCTCTCTCAAGAAAGACTCTCTCTAAAACTCCATAGAAGCTAAGACTTAAAGATGAAATAGGAGGGCTTTTGGTGGACGTTTCTTCATAAACCAGTGGACTTCCTTCTCTTTGAGGTATGGTAGTCATCCTTGAACCCTCTTCCATTCAAGGAGTCATTTCTAAAAGATTTTAAAAAGGGTTTTCAAACCTTACCTTCTTCTATCTTTAGTTCAAAGCATGGGTATTCATATAGAAGTGTTTTAATGATTTAAATAAGTTGTTTCTTGTATTAATTGATGATTTTAATAGAAAAACCCTAATGAACCAATGCTTATGCATATTTGCAACATCTAGCTTGAAAAATGGGTTAAATGAATATGATTGTGTAGTGTTTGAGCTTTGGTTTCTTTATGTTGATATTATGGTTTTAGCTACTGCCCTAAGGGATAATTTATGATGAATTGTTGAGTAAATTGTAAATAGGTTTTGAATGCATTGGAAGAATTGTAAGTTGGTCTCATTGTTAACTCTTATTATGAAATGCTTTTGAGTGGTATGGTCACCTTCTTGGTGGCAGTGTTCACTTGATATATTTGGATATATTTAGTATGTATTGCGAATACGGATTTGAAGGCCTAATGTATGAAGTAAAGTGATAATGATGATGGTTCTTGTTGATATGCATTATGAAGCTTAAATTGTATGATTTGCTTAGATTATGCCAAAAATGAAGTAAGTCTGTATGTTGAGCATGCTAGTGTATAAGAAATGATAAATGAAGGTGTAAGCATGTCTAGAATTCAATGTTAATGAAATGGTGATTATGTTACGACCCACAAGTACACCCTAGAAGTTAGGGCAACCCTCGCATCGTGATACGGCGTTCTCGACCTCTCGGAGGTCTTGTACAAGCTTCTTGACTTCATTACAAAACATCATGCATAAATGGAGGGAATTTCAAGACTTTCTTTAAACATAAACCAAAAGGTATTTCATAAACACGGAAGCATCTCTAATAACATTGTCTCAAAAACCATCTTACTTGACATGGATGAAAACATTGGGACTGTCACATCCGGGGAGCACCCCCTAGAAGTAACATGTCGTACTTGACCTCTTGGAGGTCTTATACAAGCCCATAGTTATCATTCATCGCATTGACATAGTAAATTTAGCGGAAAATTTAAAACTTTCTTAGCACATCATATGCTACAACATTACTTCATATATATAAGAATAATTCATAATACATACATAGACCTTAAGTTTCTTTTCCATCTTAGACTCAACATAATTAGATTACATTAGGGACACGGCCCTTAAGACACATTACATAACTATACAATATTAAACACTTTACAGTAAAGACATAAGTAGGAGATCCTTGAACTTAAGGATTCCTTTCATTGAGCTTGGGAATCATCTAGCAAGCTCTTCACCATTCGAAACATCCTTTAAGCATCCATAACCTACACTTTGTGTATAAAGTAGAGAAGAATGAGATTAGCACAAGAATGTACTAAGTATGACAACCATGCAAAAACATGCATTTAAAAGGGACATTTTTCTTGAAATCATACTTCATGTCATTTTGAGTAAATCATCATAAAACCCTTATACAATAGCATTTATATCATTCACATACTTCATAGAAACATAATCAAAGGCCAAACATCATAGAAAATCACATATAGAATTTAAGTCCCGTTTGAGGTCACTTTACAGTAAGCTCATTCTCCTTAATGGTGAACTCCTTCTTTTCATTCATTAAACTCCCAAGTAATCCTTTAGTGATACATGGTGCAATGCATCACCTTAGGACCACAAGAAAAACCATATATACAACATACACAATCCAACACATGTCAACATAGAAGTATAGCCCATTACAAGACACAATCAAGTCAAGACCATAAGGCGTTAAAGTGAACTATATTCATTTACACATATTTTTACTTCTTTTTCATATTCATCATTATAAGACCTTGTTCATGATCACAATCTTAGTCTACTAGTGCAATGTACATGTGAAGCCCCATAACTCCACACATACTTAGTAAGCTCTTCATGAGACAACAAACGTTAAAATACCATTATACATCCTCATAGCAAGTAAAGACCACTTCATCATGTCAATACAATACCTTCCTCATATATGCATTTAGATCAACATAGTGCACATAAGGATAGATCATATCATATAGATTCTTACCATTCACTTCTTCATAACAAGTAGACAACTTCTACAATATCATAAATAAAGACATAATCATTATCATACATATTAGGTCACCTTCCTAAGACTTCCTTTGGATATACTTGTGTAATGTCTAGATGGGTTCATTACATCCACCTATACTAAGTAACCTTCCTTAAGTCATCCTAGTTAGGATCCTATTTCTTTACTTCCATTGTCCATTTTACTTTAGGGAAACTATAGCCTTAACCGACACTAAGACCATAGGTGCTAAACATGGAATTTGGTGTCATCCCCTCACACCAAAAAGAGGGCATCTTACTTGCCAAAGTAAGACATACATCACGCTAGCATATTAGGTCATATCACTTGCTAGATCCTATGTGGCAAGCATAGTTTATGGAAATTGGAGGTTATTATGGAAACATCCCTCTATGACCTTGGGCTATGAGGCTTTCCACCTCATGAGATTTATGGTTGACCTACCTTTCCACAATAGAAAGGGACACACACTCATATACAAGTTCACTCGGTGCTAAGTTAAGTTCCCTTTATTGAAAAAGTTTTTATTAATATTTATTTATAAAACATAGGCTTAGGAGAGTCATCCCCTCATATGCTTAACTCATAGGTCATAAATGAGAATTCATCAACCTAAATCATGTGAGAAATCCTTTCACATGGACATAACATATGTATTAGCACTATCTAGTTAAGGATACACTTGAGCACACCTTTCAAGGCTCCTCTATTGACTAGATCATCATTCATGTGTGAGTGTGTATACATATATGTGAGCAAACCTTTCACATAACACATTAAGATCACACATGACCATACATCATTTCATTCATGCATAAGTGTACAAGTGTAACTATATGAACCATGCTTTCATATAAACACAATTAGGCACTAGGTATAATCATACTTCATCATACCACATACTTTACATTATACCATATAAGACATGTTCATAACACACTTTCACGGACTCAAACTTAGCATGCATAATAGTAGACATTAGTGAATATGAGATTTACTTTTCATTGAGACACCATGACCTATACTATTTGTCAGCATGCATGTAGTGTGCATGATAACATAATGGATATCAACAACATATTGAGGCAGCCACCCTCTTCGACCACAATACTCTTCAAGCATAGACCACACAACGCACAATAGCATAGGAGACAAGTTAACTTCGTAGAACACTTTAAGACTCCTAAAATTAGCTATTCACACATTCACATAGGGTACATGGGTAGGGGTCATCAATCCTTAATAAAAAATCCATGGTAGCACCTACACATGATCTTACAAAGCCATTCACATGCTCATAACAATAGTAACACAACCTAGGTTCACAACTATAATGGAAGACTAGGCACAAGTTACACATAAAGTGATCATCATAATCACTTATCCATATATTCATCAATTTTCCTTCAAGACCATGGTCAACACATGTATAATGACAACAAAGTAAACACCGCCACCAAAAGTGGACCATACCACACAATACCATACAAGGCTTTATCAACTACATTACTATAGAAGAGTAGAGAGATGAGCCATTCATACCAATTTATCAATCTTTGATCATCATTGATCAATACTCCTTTCTCATCATTTATCCATTATAGATCAGTACCTATAAGTTCTTAAATCATAAACGAAACCATGTACAAGTCATCACAAGAGCATGATACAACTAGTGCACTATATCACGTATATTGTAGGAAGTAGAGAGTTATAGATCATCGAGTAACATCCCTAGTTTTGCTCATCAATCATAATGTATCCATAATATACATCTAGGGCAGTAGTCAAATAGATATAAATCAAATATAAATCATGCTTCATCTACCCTAGAATAAAGATCATCTAATGTTCCTTATAACATTCAAATTGTAGCCTAGAAGAACCTAGATCAATTCATGCAAAGACTCCTTTTCTTTGATCATTAAGAATTCATACCCATAATTCATTAATATCATCTATACAAGGCAGTAGTTGAGGACCATATAATCTACACGAAATCCTACGACCATTACTATAACCTTTAGACCACAGTGAACATGTTATTTTAGACATGACTGGAAAGTAGAAGAATATAGGCCAATCAAACCTTGAACCACATGAATCACATATATATAACTCAACAATAATATCCAAGTGAGACAATAGGTACAATTATCCTTACACAATTGAATTCCACATTCATGCATAATAAGGTCCATGTTACAGTGAAGGTCATGCTTAACATTCAATAGGACATATACATCACATTATTTAAGTATCCATCCACATTGATCCAATATCACATAATGCATCATCAATACACATTCTATATAGTATATCTAAGCATATTAACATAGTTGAATCACAATTCGACATGCATAAGATCAAGATCATAAACCCATACATAGACTAAAATCAAGTTTGTGAAAGAGCATGGGTTCATCATGCAGTTGGATTGAAAACCACGTCCAAATCAGTAGATAATCACTAATACATTCAAACAACGAGACCTCACCTACGGGCCGTTGGTTGACCAACTGGCCGTCATTTGGTCCGTCGATTGACACTGCCAAGGCAGTGTCTCGACCAGTCTTGGGTCCTTCTTGTGGGCCCTTTTGTGGGGCCCCTTTGAAGTTGTACCCGGATGTTTCCCAAGTAATTACAACCCTTAACAAGTTGTAGACCTTCCACATAAGTTTCAACCAAAAATAACACTTGCAACAGGTCCAAACATGCAAGGCCCCATCAAGACACATACATGCATGTCACGAGGCTATCTTTCAAACGTCTTAGGCGTTCTTGGACGTTTGACCTCCAAACTTCTTGAAACTTCATATAATACAATTAAACATCAGTATAACTCATTCTATGACTTCATAATATCATTTCACGCACATATAAGAACGCATAGACATATGAGGCACATAGGTGACTAATCGTCGAACGTCTTGGTCGTCCCTTGACGTTTGACTTCCAAATCACCTAAAACTTTACACACTGCCTCTAAACCATATTATAAGACATTATAGGACCTTACAAAATTAAGAAAAACATTTTAGTCTCTAGAAACCCTAACTCATTTTAGGGGTCCTACAGGGACGCAACCCACATAAAATCTAAAACATAAAGAAAGTCATAAAGGAAAATAAAGGTTTGTCCTCAAATCTATGAGGACTCACCACTTCTTCTCTTCTTGGAAACCTTGGAAACTCTACCCTTCAAGTAACTCAATCTTGTCGAGACCCTACATGGACAACATGTAGGCAATATGTGTTAGTAAGATACGTACTAAGTACGAAAACTACATAACAATATAAGATATCTCAAAAGGTTAGTCAATAAAAGACATAATAATAAGAGATAAATATATAAGCATAACATGTATATCATAAGCATATTAAAGCATCATAAAGAATATAAGAGTTCATACTTCCTTACTTTTCATTCTTACTCAAGTGAACTACATCACAAGCTACCTCCAAGTGTACTTGAGCAAGGCTAAGGTAGCATCCCATACTACTACCAAAGCAAAGTATCTCTCTTTAGTCATTCTTGATCATAATCAACTATCATAATTGAGACCTATGTTCTTCATACTAAAGAGTGCTATAACCTTATGGTCATCTCAAAACATGCTTGTGCAATGTCCATAAGGCAGCCCATACTACCCTACATACTAAGCCTATCTTGGAAGCCATCCTTAACATGTTCGCCCTCCATAGCTTCATCATTACTTAACTTCATCTACTAAGATTCTCTCATACTTAGTCTACTATACTTGGAAAGGCAACTCTAGTCCAATCCTATCTTCAATATCTTCTTCATTAGTGACCCTAAGTTATACCTTGTGCAATGCCTTCATGATGTACCATACCACCATTCATGCAAGGTACTACTTTTGGATCCTTTATTTATTAATTCTTACTTTGGAACCTAGCCCATATATTTATCTTTTGAACACTACGAGATACTTCTTTAAGTATGTCTAAGTTCCTTAATCATATGGATCCTACGACATACTTTTTAAGGTATGTCTTGATCCCTTTATTATAAACACTACAAGATACCCCTTGTGCCTGTTTAAGTTGATTCACGCATTATGAACACTACGAGATACCCCTTGGGCATTTCTAAGTTCATCTTTTTCTTTGAACACTGCGAGATGCTTCTCAAGCACGTCTAAGTTCATAGGATATGGACATCTCTACTAGGATACCTTGACTCTACTACATGAAGGCCTCCCGCCTCATGAGACCTAATGGGATAGTCATCACAACTACTAGGTGTGGCTCTCCTTTCAACTTGGATTCCTGACCCTTTCTAGACTATCCGTCTCACTTTGCATATCCACTTGGAGTCAAGCATATACTTCAAGTTTTTTTTTGTCAACCCTTGCTCAACCTTTTCTCTCATGGAGGGATGTCCAAGACAATCTCTTCATGCTCAAGTGAGTCTATAACTTTCATTCAATCATCCTAAATCTACAGCCAACAAAACCATCCTAAGGTTCATTATTCATCAATTCATTCTATCCTCATTCATAGGTAGATTATAGGATTTTCTAGCCTTAGCTTTCATCTCGCATTCTTCATTACTAGGTGAATATTTTCACAACCCGGATTCTGGAATCCGAATCACAACCGGCGTCGTTAACCTCTCAGAGGTCGCAGACAAGCCTCTTCTTAGCTTTCATCACAATCATACAGTTAAATTTGCGAAAAAATTAGAACTTTTTAATACTTAGCAAAGTATACATAGAGTTCATATAGTATTGCATAAGAGTGATATTCTAATAGCTCAAACTCAGCAACCATCTATTAATAGATTAAACAAATGAAATAAATGATCGTAATAGTAATAATAATAGTTTGCCAATTGGCCTTATTACAACGCTTTGAATAAATACTTGAAAGGAAACGCTAGGGACATTAGTCACTAGCTAAATCTAATGTACTGAGCTAGAATAATAAAGTGTAGCATCCTCGAACTCAAGAGGACCTACCAAAGTCTGGAGATCGCTATTCCAAACCGCTTCGTCGAACTTCAACCTTCTTGAGAACCTGCGCCTATAAAATATAAAATATATATGGGATTAGTACACACTTGTACTAAGTATGGGTGTATGCACATAACACATAAGGACCATGCATGAACAAGAAAAGCTCTTTCTAAACAGCATGTCAATTATGGTACATCACGTTACATTCTTTCTTATTTCTTTAATCTTGAATTATGGTATGTATATGAAACGTTCTCATGCAATCAAGGCACACAACTCGATTTCTATATGAACTTAAGACCTTGGAATCATGAACACAATTTTAGAACAATTTAAACAAAAGTTTATAATTTTACTTCTTAGGCCGAGAGTTGCCATTTCTATACTTAGATTATTTTTCAGACTTTCTCTTCTTTTCTATTGTGTGGTTCAATGATCTCCTTTGATCTTATGTTTTACATACAAGTGCAATTATTCATTGTATTCCCATACCTACAATGAATCGAGTAAGCAATTCACAAGACTAAGGAAATGATTTGGCTACATTACTTAAAATTAGATATCTTCTAACCCAAGTTGAATGTGGATAAATATATTATAAGCCAATCTTTATTGGCTATGCCCCTTATTTGATTATTTACATAATATATAGTTCTTGGGACATAATCCATGCTCCATTATTGGGTACAATCACTAACTTGTTATTTCTATCAAACACTTGTGATTAATGTTCTTTAAGCTCTTGCTTTACTTAGTTCACTATGAACTTATGATTCTACTTCTTTGCTCGATTGTTTACTTTGAACATGCTACTTTATTATTTCTTACTCTCTTAAATAATTCTCTTAGCATTAACAGAAGTAGATCATGCGAGCTACATGAAATCCAGTGTCTCCCCCACACCAAAAAGAGGTGATTCAGCGATTAGGGTGAACCAAGTTCTGTGTCTACCCCACACCGAAAAGGGGGGTTCACCGGCTAAGGTGATATCGAGTGTGTGTCTTCCCCACACCGAAAAGGGGGGTTCACGACTGAAGTGAACTAGATACTTTTCCTGAGCTATAACCAACATAGATCATGTGAGCTAAACATGAAATATGGTGTCTCCCCCACACTGAAAAGAGGTAGAATCACCGGCCAAGGTGAATCCTAACTTGCTAGCGTTCTTAGTGGGTGGCGTCCACTAGCTAGGTGCCCCTATGTTGGCAACATAGTTCTAAGACTAGGAGACGTACTGATACCTTAGTCCACCGGTGTGGTGATCTCATCTCATGAGACTTACATGTGCTAGCACAAGCTCATTACTAGTCTATCAGTACTAATCTCAGATTTTATCTTATTATCTTTTAGAGTTTACTTACACATTATGGAAGCTTGCTTCTAGTTATGAGGTTTATTTACTCTATGGATGACTGGTCATCCATATCTTTACTTGATGAATATGATCTTAAGTCTTTACATTATCATCATGGTGCGAGTGAGACTTGTCTCACGGACTCTGGCACCCTCTTATGTGAGTATTTTTGACATAATAATTAAGTGTAATTTGAGACTTGTCTCACTTCTTTTATAACTCTATATTAGGTCAATTTCATAACTTAGACTTCTAGTTATTTCTTTACTCACCTTAACTTGTTCACGTTATTTACTAACCTTGTATCATTCTTTATGATGGTTATCATTCTTATAAAATGCTATTACGTTCACAAGTTCGTGTGGATAGGGTATGTTGGGACTTGTCCCATTGATTTGCATACCCTATGTTATGAGTTTATTGAATTAAGATTGGCGTAACTGTACATATTTTGGGAGATAATATTATTAAGTCAATTTGTTGGCATAAATCAAACTATGATATTATCACAAGCCAATTCAATAATCCATGAATACAATATAGTAATCTAACATGTTAAACAATTCAAATTTTAACCTTTGATTAACATCCAAAACAATTCAACGAATGCTCATAAAAATCTCATATTCTCGGAACATAAGTAGGCATTATAACATTCAACGTTCATGTAAATAACACCCTAAGTATGCGGATCTAACATGTATGTTTCACTCGACATATAAATCACTAAACATACACATAATGATCAGTTAACACCACATACAATCAACAATGCATCGAGAATTATACTACGGATACTACAATAATCGGAAATCGGGAGAACTAGGGAGAAGAACATGCGATTCGTTGGGAACAACCCTAGTTTCGATATTCTTGAAGTAAAAACGTTTGAAAATCCTCTTGGAGAATTGATTCCAGGAGATAAAACCCATACCTTGCTGTAGAATTAAATCTACAAAGATCACTACGAACTTTGCACGAAAAAACCTTGAAGAACTCTTGCTTAACGTCTAGGGTTCTTACGATTGCGGCTTCTCTTGCTCTAGTTGCGGCGTTAATGGTGATTAATTGAGTCTAAAACTTTTAAGAACTGAATTTTAACTAATTAACCTTAGACTATATACTTAACTAATATAGCTTAAGTGGTTAATTACCAAAACGCCCTTCCTAGATTGACTAGAATTAGAAGATTCTTTGACTTAACCGTAAATCTGGATTTTTCCTTGTGGTTTTCGTTTTGTTCAATTAATTTAATTAATTAAGTTGCTAAATTAATTAATTAAATATCCTAGGGTAATTACTAAAGTACCCCTAGGTTGTTAGGACCTTAACCAACCTTTTGGACCATCCTAGGTTAGGTACTAGGTTGTCCCTAAGTTAGTTATGCGGTTAGGTGACACCCGATTTAGTCTTAGGTTGTCGAGTCCGTTACTTAGCTATTTTTGGTTTGTCCTAGGTTAGTTAGTTAGTTAGGTCAGTTAGCTAGGACTTAGTACCGATTAGGGTGTTCGGCCCCACGTGGGCTGACCCGGACGCGTGCTTGTCCCTCAACCGCCCTAACCGAATTAGGTTAGAGTGGTCCCCTTGGCCGTTTGCACATGTTTTGTGTGTACTTTCCCAACTAACTATTTGGAAGGTTCATTTGGAATATTTACTTATTGTCCCAAGGATCCTCACTATGTCCTTGGGTACTGCTTAATCTACATGATCATTTTAAATGGTTATGTGCTATGGTACTAGGCTTGACACTGGGATGCCTAGTACCTAATGCGTTGCTATATATCGTTAAAGAATATTTTTCTTAGCTTAGGGTTTCTTTGTAGGTACAATTTCTAAACAAGCTTGGAATATATTTTGCTTTTTGGGTATATATAGAAATTGGCTAACACCCCTTAGCCAATTTTCTATACTATGCCCAATATTTCTCAATATTGGGCATTGGGATGCCTATGTACCCCCCAATACGCATTCTTAAAGGCCTTCTAGGCTCTTCACTATACATGTAATTTTCTGGAATATTACATTATCCCCCCCTTAGGAATATTCGTCCTCGAATGACACTACTCATCGTTTTAAATCAAAGAGGGTATTATCAAAAAGTACATTAACATGCTAGAACTTTATCTTTGTGAATGTCTGATTCATAACTTACTCTTGATGATGCACAATACTCTAAGCTTATTTGAAGCTTCTTATCTCAGATTGAGGAACTTCCCTCTCAATCCTACTTTAACTTAATGTACATCACACTCATAAAACACATAAATCACGTAAAAACTAAGCAAAAACAACAACATGAATGCAAGCATGAACTCATAATAACTCATATAGTGCAAGTGTAAAACACACAGTTATGGACTTAAAACACCAAAACCGCCTAACGCACTAAAATTTGGAGTCTTATTAACGGAATCATACTTAGGAAAAGTATATCTAACTTTAAGAATTGAACATGTGAGGGTAATGGGATCTCATATCGGCCTCGGTCTCCCATGTTGCTGTCTCAACAAGGTGGTTCCTCCACAACACCTTCACGGTGGGAACCTCCTTGTTCCTCAACCGCTTCACTTGCGATCTCAAATTTCAACGGGAATATCTTCGTAATAAAGGTTCTCATTGACTCCTAACCCCTTAGATAACCACTTGTTGGCTTTAAGATTGCAAAGTATTTGGATTTGTTGGATTTCAGCCACACCCTTCCCATTTCAACTCTAACTCATTTGGAAACTGAAACCTTACTACCATTTTTCGATCGTCTATGGTAGCATAGAAATCATGGAGCCAATCCATACCCTAAATTATATCAAAATCAAACATGGTTAATTCTATTAGGTCCGCATAAGTAACTCTATCAAGAACAGGTATTGGGCAATCTCTATATACCCTTTCGACCCTAATGTTGTCTCCTATGGGAGTATAACTAGAATTGGCTCATACAGAATCTCAGGAAGCAAGTCGAATTTACTAGCTACTAATGGAGTAACAAAAGACAAGGTAGATCCCGGATCCAATAATGCATAAAAAATAAAAGAAAAGACAAGAAAGCTACCAGTAGCCACATCCGCGGACTTCTCTTACTCCTCTCTTCCTTTCAAAGCGTAGAACCGATTTCTCTCGGGAGGTTCGGCTGCAGCAGTGGAATTAGGCCGAGGCTAAGGATCTGCCTTGGCCTGATTCCTCACGTTTGGGCAGTCTCTAACCATGTGCCCACTCTTACCGCACCCATAGCATCCATTAAAACCTACCATACACTCACCTCCATGCGCACGACCACACTTACCACACACCCTTCGGTCACGCTGGCCATTTCTGTCATTGCCCTCCTTGTCATTAGTTTTCTTATAAGGAGTTGGATTACTTGAGTGCTTCTGCCCCTTCTTGAACTTGGGCCTATCCCGAACTCCAAACGAACTATTACCATTGCTTGAACCAGACTGATCCGATGGCCTAGATTTCTTGCTCTCGCGGTCTCTCTTTCTCCGACGACTCTCCTCAACTTGTTGTGCATGGACCATCAACCTACCAAGGTCCATGTTATCATGCAGCATTTCTGCCCGACATTCTTCTTCTAAATCCTTCGACACATCAGTCACAAACCTGCTCATCTCATCCCTACTATTGGACACAAGAGAAGAAGCATATTTGGAAAGCTTAACAAACTCAAGGAGTATTCCCTGACTGACATATCTCCCTGTCGTAAGTTGATGAATTCCTCGACCTTAACCTCTCTCTGTTATCTGGGAAAGAACCTCTCTAGGAATGCAATTTTGAGAACGTCCCAAGTGATGGGGACTTCCCTTCTGTTCGATCATCTGCCGACATCCTGTGCCACACTTGAGCCACATCTTTGAGTTGATAAGAAGCCAACTCAGCCTTTTCCTCTTCATTAACACCCATGGCACATAAAATCTTTTTAACTTCATCCACTAACTCTTGAGAATCCTCATAGGTCTTGGACCCATAGTAGACTGGAGGATTCATCCTAGTAAAATCCTTCAACCTAATAGCCATAGTGCTAACATGCAGGTTTTCTATGGGAGCACCCTCTCTAGTGGCTTGGGCCGTGATGGCCTGTGCTTGCACAGTAATGGCATGGGCCATCTGAAGCAGTGCCGACCTAACTACTCCATCCATCATCCCAACTAGGTTGGCGGGCACTTGTGCTTCAGCGGCTGGGGCTTGAGGAGGAGCTTGATTGCCTCCAGCAGCGGCTTCTTCGACTCTTCTGTTGGCGTTTCTTCTTGTGTTCTTCTACACGTATACACAAGAAGGGAGTTAGATACTTAGAATGACACAAAATGTCAAAGCTCTAGATAGCACGATAAAGAGTAGAAGAAGGGAAGATTTCTAATCATCACAAAGTTTCTAAGTCATGATTGTGGTGTACTTCACAACCATAAGTTAGAAACTACGCAATGTTGTTGTGTTGAGCCTTAGTTCCTAGGTAATTTAACCTCATGCTCTGATACCAAGTTTGTCACAACCCGGATTCTGGAATCCAAATCGCAATCGGCGTCGAGAACCTCTCAGAGGTCGCAGACAAGCCTCTTCTTAGCTTTCATTACAATCATACAGTTAAATTTGCGAAAAAATTAGAACTTTTTAATACTTAGCAAAGTATACATAGAGTTCATATAGTATTGCATAAGAGTGATATTCTAATAGCTCAAACTCAGCAACCATCTATTAATAGATTAAACAAATGAAATAAATGATCGTAATAGTAATAATAATAGTTTGCCAATTGGCCTTATTACAACGCTTTGAATAAATACTTGAAAGGAAACGCTAGGGACATTAGTCACTAGCTAAATCTAATGTACTAAGCTAGAATAATAAAGTGTAGCATCCTCAAACTCAAGAGGACCTACCACAATCTGGAGATCGCTATTCCAAACCGCTTTGTCGAACTTCAACCTTCTTAAGAACCTACACCTATAAAATAGTAAATATATATGGGGTTAGTACACACTTGTACTAAGTATGGGTGTATTCACATAACACATAAGGACCATGCATGAACAAGGAAAGCTCTTCCTAAAAAACATGTCAATTACGGTACATCACGTTACTTTCTTTCTTATTTCTTTAATCATGAATTATGGTATGTATATGAAACGTTCTCACGCAATTAAGGCACACAACTCGTTTTCTATATGAACATAATACCTTGGAATAATGAACACAATTTTAGAACAACTTAAACAAACGTTTATTATTTTACTTCTTAGGCCGAGAGTTGCCATTTCTATACTTAGATTATTTTTCAGACTTTCTATTCTTTTATATTGTGTAGTACAATGATCTCCTTTGATCTTATGTTTTACTTACAAGTGCAATGATTCATTGTATTCCCATACCTACAATGAATCGAGTAAGCAATTCACAAGACTAAGGAAATGATTTGGCTACATTACTTAAAATTAGATATCTTCTAACCCAAGTTGAATGTGGATAAATATATTATAAGCCAATATTTATTGGCTATGCCCCTTATTTGATGATTTACATAATATATAGTTCTTGGGACATAATCCATGCTCCATTATTGGCTCAAGCCACTAACTTGTTGTTTCTATCAAACTCTAGTGATTAATGTTCTTTAAGCTCTTACTTTACTTAGTTCACTATGAACTTATGATTCTACTTCTTTGCTCGATTGTTCACTTTGAACATGCTACTTTATTCTTTCTTACTCTCTTAAAGATATCTCTTAGCATTAACGGAAGTAGATCATGCGAGCTACATGAAATCCAGTGTCTCCCCCACACCGAAAAAAAGTGATTCACCGATTAGGGTGAACCAAGTTTTGTGTCTACCCCACACCGAAAAGAGGGGTTCACCGGATAAGGTGATACCGAGTTTGTGTATTCCCCACACCGAAAAGGGGGATTCACGGTGAAGTGAACCGGATACTTTTCCTCAGCTACAACCGACATAGATCATGTGAGCTAAACATGAAATCCGGTGTCTGCCCCACACTGAAAAGAGGTGGAATCACTGGCCAAGGTGAATCCTTACTTTCTAGAGTTATTAGTGGGTGGCGTCCACTCACTAGGTGCCCCTATGTTGTCAACATAGTTCTAAGAATAGGAGACGTACTAATAACCTAGTCCACCGGGGTGGTGATCTCATCTCATGAGACTTACATGTGCTGGCACAAGCTCATTACTAGTCTATCGATGCTAAGCTCAGATTTTTATCTTATTATCTAGTAGAGTTTACTCACACATTATGGAAGCTTGATTCTAGTTATGAGTTTTACTTACTCTATGGATGACTGGTCATCCCTATCTTTACATGATGAATATGATCTTAAGTCTTTATATTATCATCATGGTGCGAGTGAGACTTGTCTCACGGACTCTGGCACCCTCTTATGTGAATATTTTTGATGTAACAATTAAGTGTAATTTGAGACTTGTATCACTTCTTTTAACACTCTATATTAGGTAAATTTCATAACTTACACATCTAGTTATTTCTTTATTCACCTTAACTTGTTCACGTTTTTTACTAACCTTGTATCATTCTTTATGATGGTTATCATTCTTATTAAATGTTATTACGTTCACAAGTTCTTGTGGATAGGGTGCGGTGGGACTTTTCCCATTGATTGGCATGCCCTATGTTATGAGTTTATTGAATTAAGATTGGCGTAACTTTACATATTTTGGGAGATAATATTATTAAGTCAATTTGTTGGTATAAATCAAACTATTATATTATCACAAGCCAGTTCAATCATCCATGAATACAATATAGTAATCTAACATGTTAAACAAGTCAAGTTTTAACCTTTGATTAACATCCAAAAAAATTCAACGAATACTCCTAACAATCTCATATTCTCGAAACATAAGTAGGCATTATAGCATTCAACGTTCATGTAAATAACACCCAAAGTATGTGGATCTAACATGTACATTTCACTCGACATATAAATCACTAAACATACACATAATGATCAGTTAACACCATATACAATCAACAATGCATCGAGAATTACACTACTAATAATACAAGAATCAGAAATCGGGAGAACTAGGGAGATGAAAATGCGATTCGTTGGGAACAACCCTAGTTTCGATATTCTTGAAGTAAAAACGTTTGAAAAGCCTCTTGGAGAAAGGATTCCAGTATAGAAAACCCATACCTTGCTATAGAATTAAATCTACAAAGATCACTACGAACTTTGCACGAAAACCCTTGAAGAACTCTTGCTAAAGTCTAGGGTTCTTACGGTTGCGGCTTCTCTTACTCTAGTTGCAGCGTTAATGGTGATTAATTAAGTCTAAAACTTTTAAGAACTGAATGTTAACTAATTCAACTTAGAATAGATACTTAACTAAAATAGCTTAAGTGGTTAATTACCAAAATGCCCTTCCAGGATTGACTAGAATTAGAAAATTCTTTGACTTAACCGTAAATCTGGATTTTTCCTTGTGGTTTCAGTTTTGTTCAATTAATTTAATTAATTAAGTTGCTAAATTAATTAATTGAATATCCTAGGGTAATTCCTAAAGTACCCCTAGGTTTTTAGGACCTTAACCAACCTTTTGGACCATCCTAGGTT
Organism: Solanum lycopersicoides; assembly: GCA_022817965.1. Lineage (NCBI taxonomy): Eukaryota > Viridiplantae > Streptophyta > Magnoliopsida > Solanales > Solanaceae > Solanum > Solanum lycopersicoides. The sequence goes on along the minus strand of JAJJBR010000372.1, from coordinate 15,311 downwards.
AGGTACTAGGTTGTCCCTAAGTTAGTTATGCGGTTAGGTGACACCCGGTTTAGTCTTAAGTTGTCGAGTCCCTTACTGAGCTATTTTTGGTTTGTCCTAGGTTAGTTAGTTAGTCAGGTAAGTTAGCTAGGACATTGTACCGGTTAGGGAGTGTGGCCCCACGTGGCTGACTCGGACGCGTCCTTGCCCCTCAACCGCCCTAACGGAATTCGGTTAGAGAGGTCCCCTTAGCCGTTTGCACATGTGCTTGCATATGTGTTGTGTGTAATTTCCCAACTAACTATTTGGAAGGTTCATTTAGAATATTTACTTATTGTCCCAAGGATCCTCACTATGTCCTTGGGCACTGTTTAATCTACATGATCATTTTAAATGGTTATGTGCTATGGTACTAGGCTTGACACTTGGATGCCTAGTACCTAATGCGTTGCTATATATCGTTAAAGAATATTTTGCTTAGCTTAGGGTTTATTTGTAGATACAATTTCTAAACAAGCGTGGAATATATTTTGCTTATTTGGGTATATACAGAAATTGGTTAACACCCCTTAGCCAATTTTCTATACTATGCCTAATATTTCTCAATATTGGGCATTGGGATGCCTATGTACCCCCCAATACGCATTCTTAAAGGCCTTCTAGGCTCTTCACTATACATGTAATTTTCTAGAATATTGCATTATCCCCCCCATAGGAACATTCGTCCCCGAATGACATTACTCATCGTTTTATATCAAAGAGGGTATTATTGAAAAGTACGTTAACATGCTAGAACTTTATCTTTGTGAATGTCTGATTCATAACTTACTCTGGATGATGTACAATACTCTAAGCTTATTTGAAGCTTCTTATCTAGGATTGAGGAACTTCCCTCTCAATCCTACTTTAACTTAATGTACATCACACTCATGCAACACATAAATCACGTAAAAACTAAGCAAAAACAACAACATGAATGCAAGCATGAACTCATAATAACTCATATAGTGCAAGTGTAAAACACACAGTTATGGACTTAAAACACCAAAACCACCTAATGCACTAAAATTTGGAGTCTTATTAACGGAATCAGACTTAGGAAAAGTATATCTAACTTTAAAAACTGAACATGTGAGGGTAACGGGATCTCATATCGGCCTCGACCTCCCATGTTGTTGTATCAACAAGGTGGTTCCTCCACAATACCTTCAAGCTGGGAACCTCATTGTTCCTCAATCGCTTCACTTGGCGATCTAAAATTTCAACGGGAATCTCTTCGTAAGAAAGGTTCTCATCGACTCCTAACCCCTTAGATAACCTCTTGTTGGCTTTAAGATTGGAAACTATTTGGCTTTGTTGGATTTCAACCACGCCCTTCCCATTTCAACTCTAACTCATTTCGAAACTGAAACCTTACTACCATGTTTCGACCGTCTATGGTAGCATAGCATTCATGGAGCCAATCCATACCCAAAATTATATCAAAATCAAGCATGGTTAATTCTATTAGGTCTGCATAAGTAACTCTATCAAGAACAAGTATTGGGCAATCTCTATATACCCTTTCGGCCCTAATGCTGTCTCCTATGGGAGTATAACTAGAATTGGCTCATACAAAATCTCAGGAAGCAAGTCGAATTTACTAGCTACTAATGGAGTAACAAAAGACAAGATTTATCCCGGATCCAATAATGCATAAAAAATAAAATAAAAGACAAGCAAGCTGCCAGTAACCACATCCGCGGACTGCTCTTGCTCTTGTCTTCCTTTCAAAGCGTAGAACCGGTTTCTCTTGGGAGGTTCGGCTGCAACAGTGCAATTAGGCTGAGGCTAATGATCTGCCTTGGCATGATTCCTCACTTTTGGGCAGTCCCTAACCACGTGCCCACTCTTACCGCACCATAGCATCTATTAAAACCTACCATGCACTCACCTCCATGCGCACGGCCACACTTACCACACACCCTTCGGTCACGCTGGCCATTTCTATCATTGTCCTCCTTGTCATTAGTGTTTTTAGAAGGAGTTGGATTACTTGAGTGCTTGTGCCCCTTCTTGAACTTGGGCCTATCCCGAACTCCAAACGAACTGTCACGACTGGAATCTAGACCCCAGACGAGACCGGCGTCGTTGACCTCTTAGAGGTCGCAGACAAGCCTACTTACGTCATTCTTACTTTACATAGGTTAATTTTTTAGCGGAAAATTTGAAACTTTTTGTTTCTAAACATTGCTTACTAAACATTTCTAATACATTCGTAATTTGTTCAACATCAACCATCTAATCATTAAGAAATAATCAAATGAAAGGAATAGTTCAATAAACATAATTGTATAATTGCCAAAATGGCACCAATACATAGTCTGAATAAAATAAGAAAGAAACGCTAGTGGAACATGCTCCACTAGCTCAACTCCTAAACTAAGATAGAACATAAAGCAGTAACATCCTCGGAAGCATGAGGACCTACCAAAACCAGATGAATGCTGGACGTCCGGATAACTGCAGCGATGATCCTGTAGCTCTACCGTCCACCTGTGCCTGCACCTAAAATAGTACAGTTTGTATAGGGTTAGTACACACTTGTACTAAGTATGGGTATATGCAAGCACACACCAAGGACATGCATGAGAAAAAATAGCCCTTTCCTAACAACATGGTTTCTGGAATTCAAGTCAGTGGACTTGCCAAATTGAGATTTGGAAAGTTTCCTAATTTGGATTAGGAAAGTAAATGATGTTTCCAAATTTGGATTAGGAAAGTCAGTGAGCTTTCCAGATTTGGAATAGGAAAGTTATGCCATGAGAATAACATACATCATCATACTTTTCATATTTTCACACAGCACATAACATTTACACATAGCACATATCATATAGCATACAATACATTTTGCATGTAGCACATAACTTCGTTCAGATCATTCATTCATATTCCATGAGACCTTGGAATCATGGACTTAACATTAAGACATCCCAGAAATGAGGGCTCAACATATGGGACCTCAACTAGGGAGTCTTCATTAGCAAACACAGTGTCTGCTTCATTCATTCATACGTACTTCATTTCATTTCGTTCATAGTCCAGTGTAACCACCGGTTATACCTAGGATGTAATTTAAGACTTTCATTAGGTTCGTTGTGCAATGACCAAGAATGACCTAATGTCATTACTTGAATCTAACTCACCTTTTGATTATCCTATCCTAACACATTTGGTATTCATTCATTTCATTATGTGCATCATTTGAGGCTGGCCTCATTCATTCATTGGGAACTTTAACTCTAACCGACATAGATCATGTGAGCATCATGAAATCCAGTGTCTCCCCCACACCGAAAAGAGGTGGAATCACCGGCCAAAGTGATCCAATAACATGCTAGCGTACATGGGAATTTAACCCCGCCAGATCCCTATATTGGCAGTATAGGTTCGAAGACTAGGATAATAAGGAGACTCATACCCGGAAAGCCGGACAGTCTCAACTCATGAGAGTTACGTGAACCTCCGCCCTTCCCGAAAGAAGGCATCACCGCTCATAGCTAGTCTATCGGTGCTCAGTATAAAGTTCCATTTCATTCATCTCATACGTCATGGAAGCTGACTTCTAGTATGAGGACATCATAGCTCATTAGATGATTTCTCATCTCATCATTCGTATTAAGTTTGTTAAGCTCAATACTCTCATTAGAGTGTTCATAGAGACTGGTCTCTACATTATCTTACACTCTCATAGGTGAATACATATTGGTAACATTTACTTAGGCTCATCTGAGACTACTCTCCTCATTTACATTAGCCTCATATCATGATGTCACCACATTCATCATCATTAGCACCTTTGTTTTTCTTAGTTATTCACCTCTTATTACGTGAATGTTCATTTCATCATATGCCAATGCACTTGGCCATTTGGAGTGTTTCACACCTGTCACGACTGTAATCTAGACCCCTGACGAGACCGGCGTCGTTGACCTCTCAGAGGTCGCAGACAAGCCTACTTACGTCATTCTTACTTTACATAGGTTAATTTTTAGCGGAAAATTTGAAACTTTTTGTTTCTAAACATTACTTACTAACCATTTATAATACATTCGTAATTTGTTCAACATCAACCATCTAATCATTAAGAGATAATCAAATAAAAGGAATAGTTCAATAATCATAATTGTATAATTGCCGAAGTGGCACCAATACATAGTCTGAATAAAATAAGAAAGAAACGCTAGTGGAACATGCTCCACTAGCGCAACTCCTAAACTAAGCTAGAACATAAAACAATAGCATCCTCGAAAGCATGAGGACCTACCAAAACCGGATGAATGCTGGACGTCCGGATAACTGCAGCGATGATCCTGTAGCTCTACCGTCCACCTGTGCCTGCACCTAAAATAGTAGAGTTTGTATAGGGTTAGTACACACTTGTACTAAGTATGGGTATATGCAAGCACACACCAAGGACATGCATGAGAAAGAATAGCTCTTTCCTAACAACATGGTTTCTGGAAGTCAAGTTAGTGGACTTGCCAAATTGAGATTTGGAAAGTTTCCTAATTTGGATTAGGAAAGTAAATGATCTTTCCAAATTTGGATTAGAAAAGTTAGTGAGCTTTCCAGATTTGGAATAGGAAAGTTATGCCATGAGAGTAACATACATCATCATACTTTTCACATTTTCACACAGCACATAACATTTACACATAGCACATATCATATAGCATACAGTACATTTTGCATGTAGCACATAACTTCGTTCATATCATTCATTCATATGCCATGAGACCTTGGAATTATGGACTTGACATTAAGACATCCAGAAATGAGGCTCAACATATGGACCTCAACTACGGAGTCTTCATTAGCAAACACAGAGTCTGCTTCATTCATTCATACGTACTTCATTTCATTTCGTTCATAGTCCAGTGTAACCACCGGTTATACCTAGGATGTAGTTTAAGACTTTCATTAGGTTCGTTGTGCAATGACCAAGAATGACCTAATGTCATTACTTGAATCTAACTCACCTTTTGATTATCCTATCCTAACACCTTTGGTATTCATTCATTTCATTATGTGCATCATTTGAGGCTGGCCTCATTCATTCATTGGGAACTTTAACTTTAACCAACATAGATCATGTGAGCATCATGAAATCCAGTGTCTCCCCCACACCGAAAAGAGGTGGAATCACCGGCCAAAGTGATCCAATAACATGCTAGCGTACATGGGAATTTAACCCCGCCAGATCCCTATATTGGCAGTATAGGTTCGAAGACTAGGAGATATAAGGAGACTCATACCCGGCAAGCCGGACAGTCTCATCTCATGAGAGTTACGTGAACCTCCCCCATTCCCGAAAGAAGGCATCACCGCTCATAGCTAGTCTATCGGTGCTCAGTATAAAGTTCAATTTCATTCATCTCATACGTCATGGAAGCTGACTTCTAGTATGAGGACATCATAGCTCATTAGATGATTTCTCATCTCATCATTCGTATTAAGTGTGTTAAGCTCAATACTCTCATTAGAAAGTTCATAGAGACTGGTCTCTTCATTATCTAATACTCTCATAGGTGAATACATGTTGGTAACATTTACTTAGGCTCATTTGAGATTACCCTCCTCATTTACATTAGCCTCATATCATGTTGTCACCACATTCGTCATCATTTGTACCTTTAATTTTTCTTAGTTATTCACCTTATTACGTGAATGTTCATTTCGTCATATGCCAATGCACTTGGCCATTTGTGTGTTCACACCCTTACTTAACCCCTCTAGGGTTCATCATTTCATTTCATACATCTTAGGTTCACTTACTTTTGAACGTATGTTAGACTTATGAGTCTATACACACAAGCCATGAGGCTTCATTCATAGTTCGTTAAGTGATTCTTACATTCCTAAGATTATGTAGTACAAGACTTATGTATCTTGTATTTATGCCAAGATCTTGAATTTGATCTAAGTAGGTGGCATTATTCTTGGATGTTTTGTTCACGTATTACTTATGTATCAATACGGAAGTTTGGGCAAGGAAACCCAAGTCTTGAATCAATTTGATATCATTTACATTATTAATTGATTTTATTCTAATATTCATAACATTTTAACTCTAAGTCAAATCACAATATTTACATTGAAGGATTACTTTTCTATTTAAAATTTTTCTTGCATTGGCCGATGGCTTGTGGGTTCGAGTCCCCACAACCCCATTTTCATTTTTCATTTACATAATATTCTCCTATTTTTTCTTAAACCAAGAGGTTGTGGGATCAAACCCCCACAACCTCTTTTATTTTTCTCTTAATTTCGCCCAAGTAAAGAGGTTGTGGGTTCGCACCCCCACAGCCTCCTTCTTTATAATTTATTTTCGCCTAAGGGCTGTGAGGTGGTGGGTTCGAACCCCCACAGCCCATAATTATATTCTCAATATTTTCTCTAAGTTAAGAACATGGACAGTGAGGTCGTGGGATCGACCCCCCACGGCCTCACTTGTTTTATCATTAAATTTCACGGGCAGCAGCTAAGGGGTTCGAATCCCCTTAGCCCCAACACTTTTGTTTTTCCCTTCTACTCTTCATGAATTCTGACCGAGGGGTGGTGGGTTCGAATCCCACTCCCCTCATTAATTTTTCTCTTATTCATGCCCTTGTTCAGACCCAGGATCGAACCCCCCAGCCCTCACCCTTTTCCGTGTCTATTTCGCCCAAGGATGAGGTCACGGGTTCAATTCCTAGTGGCCTCATTCTTTTATTTTGTAGTAAATTTCCAGATTCATATGCATTTATATTTAGTATAAATTAACTTGTATAATGCTGGAAATTTTAGTCACTTTATAACTCATCATATTAGTGCATTACTTAGCACAAGGTTACATTCATGGATTCCGTTTTAACGTAATTTCAAGAGCATCATTCATAGAATCAATTGGTTATGAGATTCTTATTCAAATCAGCCTCATTTTCTTTTTATGAACATCACGATCTTCATGACTTTATGTACGTAAAATTAACAACCACAACATTCACAACTAAGGCAACAAGGCCGAAACTATTGTCATGTTCACACACATTTTTACACAATTCCGAAACACATACATGGATTGTCATTTTTTTCATAAATTAACGTACATACAACACATTCATATCCAACCCAAAATCACATAATCCTAAGTCTACCAGCATTCATACCAACCTATGAATTCGTTGGGAGCTAATGACAGGGACATGCAACGGGGAAAACAACCTTAGTTTTGAGCCGAATATTCTGAGTCCTAGGGGTCTCTTGGGAAAGGGACCAAGAGTAAGAAGACCCATACCTTTGTTTTCTTGTTAAATCTCTAGAATGCTGCCCAAGAACCTCTCCAAAAATCAGTCCAAACACCCACACTCACACCTTACCCGACTAGCGTAGTATGTTTTGCTTAACGTTATCGAATTGCTTTCTCTTTTGTGTTTTGCGTGTGAATTCTTCAAGCATGAAGAACTTTTTGTTTTCTTTCTGACTTTTGTATCGTTTGCAGCCAGAGAGAGTGTGAGAAAGAGAGAGATTAACGTGTAGGAGAGAGTGGGGGATGGGAGATAGTGGTCTAGTAGAAATAGGGCTTGTTGGTAGGACTTAGTCAACTTAAATAATTAATTAAAATTAATAAAAATCTGATTTCTTTTTCCTAAATCAGCTATTATTAATTATTTATTAAAAATTAAGTTAACAAATTAAAATAAAAGCAAGTTAAATCTTGCTTCTAGTGGGGCTCGAACCCGAGTGACCCCATTTGCGAAAATGGGTCAATTCGGGTTGCCCCACCCGAAATACCTTAAATAAATTAATTAATTGATTAATTAATTAATTCCTCAGGGTAATTACAATATTACCCTTGGCTTGGAAAAGACCATTTTACCCTTGGACTCTCAAAACTTAAGATTTCTTCTTTTGAGTCCTGTAAAAACTCTTTCAATTAAATCTTCGTTTTCGCGAGACTCACATGATTGGTTCCAACCTTTCCAAGCTCAATTAACTCCCCAAGTTAGTTGGCTTGATTGTAGTAAGGGTTCTGAGGTCTGGTTCTACGCGTATCAATACGTGTGGACCTTGGTCTAATCGCAAGCATTCTTGAAAAACCTAAGTCTTGATCCTATTCATTTTTAGGGTTGTTACAACACCCTTACTTAACCCCTCTAGGGTTCATAATTTCATTTCATAAATCTTAGGTTCACTTACTTTTGAACGTATGTTAGACTTATGAGTCTATACACACAAGCCATGAGGCTTCATTCATAGTTCGTTAAGTGATTCTTACATTTCTAAGATTATGTAGTACAAGACTTATGTATCTTGTATTTATGCCAAGATCTTGAATTTGATCTAAGTAGGTGGCATTATTCTTGGACGTTTTGTTCACGTATTACTTATGTATCAATACGGAAGTTTGGGCAAGGAAACCCAAGTCTTGAATCAATTGGCTCTCATTTATACTTTTTATTGATTTTATTCTAATATTCATAACATTTTAACTCTAAGTCAAATCACAATATTAACATTGAAGGATTACTTTTCTATTTAACCTTTTTCTTGCATTGGCCGATGGGTTATGGGTTCGAGCCCCCACAACCCCATTTTCATTTTTCATTTATTTATTTCGGTCCATGTGAGACGTTGGGACCCGAGGTCGAGTCCCATCAACCACGCCTAATTCTTCTTTATTTTCTTTCCCTTCCATTCGCTTAAGACCGAGAGGCTGTGGGATCGAACCCCCACAACCTCTTTATTTTATTCTCCTTTTTAAATGTTGACTGTTTGAGTTGACTGTGAGGTTGTGGGGTCGAACCCCCACAGCCTCATTTTGTTTTTATTATTTTTTATTTTCTCCTATCTGCATAGAGGTCGTGGATTTGATTCCCACGCCTCACATACTTTTATTTTTCTTTTTCTTTGGGTTCTAACCGAGAGGGTGTGGGTTCGAATCCCACCCCTCTCATTTCTTATTTTCACCACTTATTTTTCCAGCCATGACACGGTTCGAATCCCCCTCACCATATATTTTTTTCTTCTTTATTTTTGGGGAATTTTAACGTGGTGAGGTCACGGGTTCGACCCTCAATGACCTCACCTATTATTCTTCACTTTTCTTAACATTTTATGCTACTTCATTTGGCAGAGATATATGAATATAGTGCTGGAAATTTAAGGTAAAACTCTTTGCTCAATTTCATCTCCATTTATTCGTGAATTTATAGAACAATGCATAGTTCATTTGATACGTTCTTAAGTACATTTTTTTTTCACGAATTCTTTAGTCAAGAGATTACTCCTCAATTCAGCCACACTTCATGTCATATGAATATCACGATTTACTTCAATTGGTGTACATAAAACAACAAACATAACATTAACAAATTTAAGCCTCAAGGCCGAGACTCATGTCATGTCATACACTTTTTCATAATTCCGAACACACACATGGTTTGTCTTTTCATAAATTAACGTACATCCAATACATTCATATCCAGCACAAATATCACATAATCCTAAGTCTACCATCATTCATACCAACCTACGAATTCGTTGGAGCTAATGACAGGGACATGCAACGGGGAAAACAATCTTAGTTTTGAGCCGAATATTCTGAGTCCTAGGGGTCTCTTGGGAAAGGGACCAAGAGTAAGAAGACCCATACCTTAATTTCCTTGTTCAACCACGAGAATGCTTCCCAAGAACCTCTCCAAAAATCAGTCCAAACACCGAAAAAAACAAGCAAAATCCGTCTAGATATTGATCTTTACCTTTTGTTCTTAAGATTATTCTTCTTTTGAGTTTCTAGCTTTCAAGTTCTTGATGAACTTTTGAATTTACTTGGTTCTTCTTTTCTGATTGTTTTCTCACATTTTGCAGCCAAAAAAAGAGAGTGAAAGTGAGAGAGATTTACGTGAAAGAGAGTGGGAGATGGGAGATAGTGGTCTCTTAGAACTAGGATTGTTGGTAGGACTTAGTCAACTTAAATAAATAATTAAAATTAATAGAAATCTGATTTCTTTTTCCTAAATCAGTTAATATTCATTATTTAATTAAGTTAATTCATTAAATTAATAAAGCAAGTTAAATCCTTGCTTCTAGTGGGGCTCGAACCCGAGTGACCCCATTTGCGAAAATGGGTCAATTCGGGTTGCCCCACCCGAAATGCCTTAATTAAATAAATTAATTTATTAAATAATTAATTCCTCAGGGTAATTACAATATTACCCTTGGCTTGGAAAAGACCATTTTACCCTTGGACCCTCAAAACTTAAAATTTCTTCTTTTGAGTCCGGTAAAAACTCTTTCGATTAAATCTTCGTTTTGCGAGCCTCACATGGTTGGTTCCAACCTTTCCAAGCTCAATTAACTCCCCAAGTTAGTTGGCTTGGTCGTAGTAAGGGTTCTGAGGTCTGGTTCTACGCGTATCAATACGTGTGGACCTTGGTCTAATCGCAAGCATTCTTGAAAAACCTAAGTCTTGATCCTATTCATTTTTAGGGTTGTTACATTATCCCCCCCTTAGGAACATTCGTCCCCGAATGACACTACTACTTCATGTTGTAATGCAGTCAGATCATAATAAAAGCACTATACACAGTCAATCAATAGCAACAAAATACGGGGAGGTAAGGAAGCATAGGTTTAAGAGTATAAAGTCTAACCTCAAGAGCTGAACAGGTGAGGGTAGCGGGCCCTCATGTCGGCCTCAGCTTCCCACGTAGCACCCTCAACAAGATGATTTCTCCACAATACTTTCACTGTGGCAATCTCCTTGTTCCTCAGCCGCTTGACCTGTCTGTCTAAGATCTCAACAGGTACCTCCTCATAAGACAAGTCTTCATCAACTCCCAAACCTTCAACAGGTAAGATTGATGCTGGATCACCTAGGCACTTCTTCAACATAGATACTTGAAAGACTGGATGGACAGAAGCTAACTCTGCGGGCAATGCCAACTCATAGGCCACCTCACCCACACGCTGTAGGATCTCATATGGCCCAACATATCTCGGACTCAGCTTCCCTTTCCTACCAAATCTCATCACCCCTTTCATAGGTGATATTTTCAAGTAAACCTGGTCACCAACATCAAACTCTAAGGGCCGTTTTCTGTTATCAGCATATGACTTCTGCCGACTGTACGCAGTAGTCAACCTGTCCCTAATCATTCTGACCTTCTCTAAGGCCTCATGAATGATCTCCGACCCCAAAATGGATGACTCTCCAACCTCAAACCACCCAACTGGAGATCTATACCTCCTACCATACAGTGCCTCAAACGGTGCCATCCCAATACTGGAGTGATAGCTATTATTATACGAGAACTCTATCAAAGGCAGATGGTCATCCCAGTTACCTCTGAAGTCAATCACACACGCCCTCAACATATCCTCCAATGTCTGTATGGTGCGCTCTGCCTGCCCATCTGTCTGAGGGTGAAAGGCAGTGCTAAGCTTCACCTGCGTGCCCAAGCTCTTCTGGAAAGATCTCCAGAAATGAGAAGTAAACTGAGCTCCTCTGTCTGAAATAATAGACAAGGGAATCCCATGCCATCTCACAATCTCATCAATGTAGAGCCTCGCATAATCCTCGGCTCTGTAAGTAGACTTTACAGGGATAAAGTGGGCAGACTTAGTCAATCTGTCCACAATAACCCATATAGAGTCATGCTGCCTCCTAGTCCTCGGAAGCCCAACCACGAAGTCCATATTAATGGCCTCCCATTTCCAAGTCGGAACCTCAATAATCTGCGTCAGACCACCAGGCTTAAGATGCTCTGCCTTAACCTGCTGACAATTAGGACACTTGGCCACATATTCTGCAATGTCCTTCTTCATGCCATCCCACCAATAAATCTGCTTGAGATCATGATACATCTTGGTGGAACCTGGATGTATAAAATATCTGGAACCATGGGCCTCTGCAACAATCCTGGTCCGCAAATCATCCACATCTGGCACACACAGCCTGTCCTGATACCTAAGTATGCCATCACCTCCCAAAGCGAAAGACTCATTCATCTTCATCAGCACTGAGTCCTTCAGCTCCATCAACACGGGATCTAGATGCTGACCCTGCTTGACTTCAACTACCAAGGATGATTCAGAACTAGGATGAACTGAAACATCCCCACTAGTGGAGTCAACCAAACGCACACCCAGTCTGGCCAGTCTGTGTACATCTTTTACCAGCTCCTTCTTCTCATCCTCAACGTGAGCTGTACTTCCCATGCTCATCCTGCTCAAAGCATCAGCTACAACATTAGCCTTACCTGGATGATAGTGCACATTCATGTCATAATCCTTCAACAGCTCCAACCATCTCCGCTGACGTAGATTCAACTCCCTCTGTGTGAACACGTACTGGAGACTTTTATGGTCTGTGAACACATCTACATGCACTCCATACAGATAATGCCTCCACAGCTTCAGTGCAAATACCACAGCTGCCAACTCCAGGTCATGAGTGGGATAATTCTTCTCATGAACCTTGAGTTGTCTAGATGCATAGGCTATCACCTTACCAACCTGCATAAGAACACAACCCAAACCAACCCTAGATGCATCACAATAAACAGTGTAATTCTCACCACACTTAGGCAAAGTAGTAGCACCGGGGTGAAGTGAGTCTGTCCTTGAGCTCCTGGAAACTCTTCTCACAAGTCTCCGTCCATTCGAACTTGGCTTTCTTCTTAGTCAAAGCTGTCAATGGGGCAGCAATGGAAGAAAAGCCCTCCACAAACCTGCGATAGTAACCAGCCAATCCCAAAAAGCTACGGATGTCAGTAGGAGTAAGAGGTTTTGGCCAGTTCTTCACAGCCTCAGTCTTCCTGGGATCCACCTCCACGCCCTGATCGGACACAACATGACCCAGGAAGGTCACTGATCTCAGCCAGAATTCACATTTGCTGAATTTGGCATACAACTGATGCTGTCTAAGTACCTGCAAGGTTAGTCTCAAATGTGTTCATGCTCTTCCTTGGTCTTAGAGTAGATGAGAATGTCATCAATGAATACTATGACGAAAGAGTCAAGGTATTCACGGAAGACCCTGTTCATGAGGTCCATAAATGCAGCAGGTGCATTCGTGAGACCAAATGACATGACTAAAAACTCATAGTGACCATAGCGGGTATGAAAGGCTGTCTTTGGGATATCTCCATCCCTAACCCTAAGCTGATGATACCCTGAACGAAGATCAATCTTAGAGAAGAAACTAGACCCTTGGAGTTGATCAAACAGATCATCTATTCTGGGGAGTGGATACTTATTCTTTATAGTGACTTTGTTGAGCTGCCGATAATCGATACACATTCTAAGGGTTCCATCTTTATTCTTTACAAACAACACTGGAGCGCCCCAAGGGGATATGCTCGGCTGAATGAAGCCCTTGTCAGTGAGATCTCTTAACTGCAGCTTCAACTCTTTGAGTTCAGCTGGAGCCATTCTGTAAGGAGGAATTGAGATTGGTTTAGTATCGGGTTCTAAATCGATACCAAAGTCAATCTCTCGAAGGGGAGGGCTCCAGGTAAATCATCAGGAAACACATCTAAGAACTCATTCACTACAGGTACTGAGTCTATGGAAGGAATGTCATGATCTAAATCATTAACACTCACAAGATGACACAATAACCCCTTGGACATCATTTTATTGGCCTTAAGGTTAGAAATCAAGGGGTTAGGACGACTCGAATTGTACCCCTCCCAGACTAACTCTTCTTCATTAGGAAAGCGAAATCTCACCACTCTACTACGACAGTCCAAGAAAGCATAACAACTGTGAAGCCAATCCATGCCAAGAATAACATCAAAATCATGCATGGGTAACTCAACCAGGTTTGCACACATAGTTTTACCACTCACAACTATTGGGCAATCTTTGTATACTCTATCAGTTCTTACATTCTCTCCTAAAGGTGTACTAACCACTATAGGATCATGTAGAACTTCAGGCAATACCTCAAAGGTAAGAGCAAGCAGAGGAGTTACAAAGGAAAGTGTAGACCCTGGATCAAGTAAAGCATAAACAGAAGTTGAGAACACTTGCAGCATACCTGTGACCACATCAGCGGACTTCTCCTGCTCCTCTCTGCCCTTCAGGGCATAAACCTGTTCCTCTTAGGAGGCTCGGCTGCTGCTGCACCCTGTGGATTAGGCCTAGGCTGAGTATTACCTCCAGCCTGACCTCTGTTCTGTGGGCAGTCTCTGACCATGTGTCCACTCTTACCACAACCGAAGCAGGCATTAGTGCCCTGTCTGCACTCTCCACTGTGAGCTCGGCCACACTTAGCACAATTCTTCTTAGTACGCTGCATCTCACCTCCATTTCCTTCTTGGGATCAGGTCTGCCTCCTTTAGGTGTAGCACTCCTCTGAGGATTAGAATTCCCAGAACTCTGTTGCCCCTTTTTGAACCTTGGCTGCTCACGGACGCCAAATTATTCCTGTGGCCTCCATGACTGGGTCCTGCCTGATCTTGAGGCCTGGCCTCCTAGCATCACGAACACCTCTTTCTGCGGCTGTCCTCTACCTGCTGGACATGCACCATCAACCTGGAAAGATCCATATTATCATGGAGCATAGCAGATCGACACTCCTCCTCCAGGTCTCCATTGATTCCTGTGAGGAACCTGCTCATCTCATCCCTGCTGTTAGAAACAGGGAAGTAGCATACCTGGAGATTTCAACAAGGTTCAGTATTATTCTTATTCTTGCTATTAAATACTTAGGGAAAAATAACAACATACCTTGACAGCTTAACAAACTTCAGGGAATACTCCCTGACTGTCATGGAGCTTGTTTGAGGTTGATGAATTCCTCAACTTGGCCTCCTCATCTCCCTGGGAAAGAATCTCTCCAGAAATGCTGTCTTGAACAGCTCCCATGTGACTGGTACTCCAACTAAGACACGGCTATCTTGCCACATCTTGCACCAAGTCTGTGCAACATCCTTGAGCTGATAGGAAGCCAGCTCAGCCTTCTCAATATCAGTGGCCCCATAGCCACCAGGATCTTATGCACCTCATCTACAAACTCTTGAGGATCCTCCGATGTCTTAACCCCTGTGAAAATGGGAGGATTCATCCTCGTGAAGTCCTCAGTCTGTCAGCCATGCTACGAATGTGGGTTCTCCCTCTGAACATCCTGCGGTTGACCTGGGCAGTCATAGCCTGGCCTGCATAGTAATGGCCTGTGCCATTTGGGCCAAGATGCCGCACCTCAGCATCAGTCAACCCAGCTGGGTTAACTGGCATGGCCACTCCTTCAGCTGGAGCCTGGGGTAGATCCTGATACCTAGCAACTGCTCCCCTCTCCT